>VYZM01022204.1:84796-134185 GCA_013398915.1 Dromas ardeola | reverse complement strand
ATGAGTGATGAACAATGTAAATTTTTGAATATTTGGAGTATTTGAATATTGAATTTGGAATATTTCAATACTGACTACATATGGAGCCCACAGTGACTCAATTTCCTCTTCTGTGCAATGCAACATAATTACTCAAATAAATGTGTCATTTGTACTCGTTAACAAAACACTGTCACTGAAGGTGGCCGTACTCTTGCACTCATTCAACAGCCTTCTTTTTTGCTCTTTCACCAGTAGTGTGGTGGATAGCTAACACTAAGGGCTACCCTGCTCTTTTTTTCTTTTTTTTTTTGTTTTTGCCAAGGCCTCGATTGTTCCAGCTGAAAGGGCTCACCACCAGAGATGAATGCTCAGAAGTGCTGTGCTCCATGCATCAGGGAGGCCACTTTCCTTGTCCTTCTCCTTTGCTCCTTCTTTGTTCACATCCTTATCACTTTTCTTCCCGTGTTATTTAACTCAGTGTCTTTTCACGGTGCCTTGAAGTGCAGGTCAGCCCCCAACAAGGGCTTCTACATGGCAAGAGTTTTCTGGCACTCTGGTTGGTTCTTGCAGCACAGCCCTTCCCAGTCACATCCCTGTTCACATCCTGCTCAAAATTTAGCAGCAACAGAAGCCTCTGCTTGTCCAATCTGCATCTAAATTTTTTTCCGACTACTAAAGAACAGCAATGCATGAGTTGTATTGCTGCATTTTGTTGTCACTGTAGATTTACTGCATCTGGTCTTTTTCAGTCTTATTGTAATCAATGATTTGATCTTTAAAATAGTATGCAATTTCTCGAAGTGGATCTAGTTGGTGAACTGAGGCCAGAAACTACTGCTTCCTTTTTCATCTCCATTTTGTCAAGCTGAAAATATAGTTTCACCAAACTTTCAGGGTAACAAACACAAACACACACACAAAAGAACACTTACTGCTTAGTTCACTTGCATTAAATGTAGTGTACGTTGCATTAAAGCCATTGTAATTTTCAGAATAATCAGTTACAAACTGTGCTGTAGCCTCATGAGAAAAAATGTAAATTGTCTCAGGATTAGTCCCCGACAGAGAAGCTGAGAACAAATAAAGAATAATATAGTCAGAAAGAAAAAACATTAAAATCCCCAGTGCTGTCACAAAAATACAGTGGATTAGCTTTTTGAGTCTTAAAGAATGCTTTCCCTCTTGTACTATCATCCAGCCTACAATAGCTTCAAAACCCTGAAGGCATTTAGCTGTTTGGCTGCTATATAAGTATCCTGCATATCCCATCTCTCATATTGATCAATATGGGTATCAGCTAGTGGAGAAATGTCTCTTATAGTACACATATTCAACACTACAATTTTCATATCCATGTTTATTATGCTGTAAATGTTCTCAAAATTTACACATATGCACTCTGAAACTCTGGAATCATAGTATTGATTATGTATTGTTGTTATATATACTTACTCTTACAGTTTAATAATTAGCACATACACTTACAGATTATCAGAGTAAGGAAACTGTGAAATTACACAGTAATTTAATTTTGTGATGTATGTTGAAGGCATATAGCACAGGAACAATTACAATGTTTCGAAAAGCGATTGGACAGGGTGCGAAATAATCTCATCTAGGCTCCCTTTTCCATGAGCAACTGGGCCAGATATCTTTCAAGGTCCCTTCCAACCTGGGCAGTTCTATGATTCTATGGTACAATGTATCTAAATTTTGACTTTAAATTCTAAATTAATTTAAATTCACTCATATAAATTCCATATGTGTGAAATGAAAGGATTGATACAAGCCATCGTACAGTGAAATAGTTGCTCTTCCATCTAAAGCTGATATGCTGCCAGGCAACAACAGTTAGACTAGTGACTGCATTCAGGATTAAGAAAATCTTGAATTCCTCACTGTTCTGTGAAAGTTTTTGCCTCTGCTTTTTCTCTTCTGAAGTCCTTGCTCAATTTTGCACAGAGAGAGACTTTGCTTTTCTGAGGAGGAACTATTTAACTACTTGTAATACTGTATATTTGAAACACTGCTAAATTGTTAAGGAAAGACAATGGGTATCATCTTTCATATTTTTAATTATATATGCATTATTTTCCTTCCTCCTTCTCAGGTTCATTTACATACTTAAGTGGAGAGTCGTAATCTGGAAATGTCTTTCAGTCCTTCTTTCCTCTACATTTGTTATTTCCAGTACCTGGAAATCTACCCCACAAACTGCAAAGTTTTAGGCAATCCACAGAAGGACAGTCTTTAATATTGTCTTTATGTCTTTGTGGCATCACTAGTCATCCCCACAGCAGTCCTTAAAAGCATGCAAGTTAATGGCTGCTGCAGAGAATATTACTGATGCAATCTCCCACTCTAAATTGAAATTCTAAAGGGGGGTCAAATTCAAAGCAGTACCGAAAGGGTAGAATTTCTTCATTCTTTATTTTATGAGTATTTTACTATTTCTTATTCCCATTCTCTCCGTGCTTCCAAAAATGAGGATAAATAATAATATATCTTTCTGACTTTGTCTACATATTTGTCTTCAAGTATATGTATTCCATCTCTGATGGAATTCAGCTGGATAGACAGCCTTGTGAAAAATGGGCAAAATCACAGTTTTTCCAGAATAGACTATAGAGACAGAGATAAGGTATCATCAATATTTCAAGGTCAGAGTAAAGCAATGCCATGCCTGTAATGAATTTCAGGAGTATCATAGTACTCCTCCCAGCTGTTTCAGTGTAGATGCTTTCATTTTATGTTGCTGTGTGTGATGTTACAGGCCCTTCTGACAACATATTTCCAATGAAACATGGACCCCACAAGACTGTAGCTCTGGTCAAGTTATTAGATTGTTCAAACTAAATCTTAAAAAGAAGAGTAGAGATTTCTTTGTATATTAGGAAAGCATTTATCTGGTCACTTCGTAAGAGTAAATATGTATATCGAGATCAATTTTCTAACAAGGTAGCTTTACACAGGTGCATTCTTCCACTTAAACATATGCATGCAACTTTTTTCAATTCAAAACACTTATTTTACCACTTAAATTTTATTAATGGAAAAGTAATATTAGCTGAAAAATAACCTTACCTCTTAAAATCTTGTTTTGTCCTATACCTTCAAAAATATTTAAGTTGTCCGCATATTGTTGTGTATCAAAAGAAGTGAAGTTCAGTTTAATGGATAGCCCCTGAGGCACTCTAAGAGAACAAGAGAAAAATAAAACTCAAAACTGAAAGTCATTTTCTAGTTATCTTTTTTTGACTGTAGTAAATTCATCGTGTGCTTGAACGATGTTGAGAAACAATGCGAAATTACATTAATGAAGATTATTAATCAAGGTGACCTATTTTTCTAACTTCTGGTTTGTAAAATTACCAAAGGAATAGGGCATAAACCTTTTGTAACAGTACAAGTACTCCTTTATTCACTGAAGTTAAATATATTTTAGGAACTGAATCTTCTAAACTCTAGAATGTGATATTCAGCTGAACAGTTTTTTATGTTGTTTTTTTTCCCCCCCCTCTGCATCTCATTAATTTAAAATTACTTTTTAATACATGTTACTAATAGATAACATCTCACTGCTCAGGTAGACTTCCTAAAGTCAGAGGAATGCTATCATGGTATCAATATGAAAAGCAAGATACCAAAATCTGCCTCCTGAAAATCCAAAATAATGTCTCTTATGCCAAAATCAGGATTTGCGTGAAGATTTGAAGATCTCAAACCCACTGTATGGGAACATGTTGTCAAACCTAACCATCACCCAGTAAATTTAACAACAAAATTCTCTTTAACTAAAGTGTAAAGATTGCTGGGTTTTATTTTGCTGCGGCTATGTTCTTTCAGTAATGTATATTTAAGTAGATCTCCCATTGCCTTTCCACTGAAAATATATGGTAGTCCAAATTCTAAAACTCTACTATCACAATCAGCTTAGCTTCCTATACCACTATTTTT
Source organism: Dromas ardeola (assembly GCA_013398915.1). Taxonomy (NCBI): domain Eukaryota; kingdom Metazoa; phylum Chordata; class Aves; order Charadriiformes; family Dromadidae; genus Dromas; species Dromas ardeola. Next base: position 130,246 of record VYZM01022204.1, on the reverse strand, counting down.
TTGTTTTCTGGAATTGAGAGACGCAATGAAGATAGCTTTTCAACAGTACTTATTAGTACCAATCAGTAGAGAAACATGAAGTAAATATTTGAATATTTGCATTTGATTCCTTTTTTTGTTGTTTTTGTAATATATTTCTCCATAGGAAAAAAAATAATGCTTTTTTTTTTTTTTCACTCTTTTACTTTGAAAAGAGTAAAACATACAGTTGAAAGGTAATCTTTCAGGGAAATATTGAGCATACTCTTCTTACTTTTAAAAGGAGAGAAAATTACGCCTTCTTTTGGGGAGGAGTTAAATGAGGTGAAAATATAAAAGCTTTCCCAAAAGGTAATGGGGAAATCTTTCTAGACAGAGGCAGAAGAAAAATCAAATCTTGGATGTATTAGAGGGTGATTTTTAACACATTTTTATAGGGAAAATAAAAATAATTGCACAAAATGTCTCTTATTGCTTACTGGAAAACTCAAAAGGTTCCCTCATAGAAAAAAATTCTGTTCAAAAGGGAGACAAAGTTTGAGTACCACACTGAATTTTTCAGGCCTTTACTGTCAGTGTTGCCATATATTTTTAAAGCATATAACTGGAAAATAAAACTAGATGGTTGTTTTTGTCATTGGTCAACCTGTAATTACAGAGATCTGCAGCACCTGTACTATATTATTTGCAATTACTTATGATTCTTTCAAAAATTAAGCTTTTGTTAGTTACATGCCTGGTACAGATATCTACCTAATGCAATGCTTCTTGCAGCTACAGCAGCATTTGAAGCAAAATTAACAGCCTAGGAGGAAGTAGTGCACCTGAGACATAATTATTTATCGTGCTCAAATTCTGTGACATAGTGAACGAGGAGCAATTCAGGTTTATATTGTGAAGGATACAATCTTGTGCTTTTCCTGTGATATGCCTATAGTTTAAAACCAGGTGTAGCCAGTAATTATTGGTAAATAGTATTGCTGAAGATGAGAAGGAACAAATGTACTAAAAAGAAGGAAATCCGTGCCTTTTTCTTGAATTGTCAAGGTGAAGACAAAAGTCCTGAGCAAAGTCACATGCTGGCACTTTCAAAGGAGCCTCAGGAATAGGCAGTCCAAATCTTATCCAATTTTAAATGCATTTCCTTGATCTCCTATGAAACTCTTCTACCAAATTAATACTCAGAATCAAAGAATGGCCATTATTACAAAGCCATAATAAGAATTACTGCCTTTCAAAGCAGTAACTTCTGAACTGGCAGCCATTCTAGAGATTTTTAAGACCTTCCAACTTGCAGTCATCTGACTTATTTTAGATATGTACTTTAGGATGAGATTTATCACGTACTATGCCTATCTTTTTTTCTCCCTGCCCTATGAGTGGACCTAGAGTGTCAAATAGCTGTCCCTCCCTGTAGGCGTGTATCCTTGATTAAACAAATTCCACTATTTGTGCCTAGGGCTTAAAAGGCATTTTGTGCTATTATGTCAAATGATACTCGTGCGCTTTTAAAACATATTCCTAAATGACTTAGGACCGCAAGTGCCGTTAACATGCAGATGAAACGTGTACCCTTAAATGACAAGGGAATTCTTGAAAATTCCATCTGTTAGTGACAGTTTTATCATATAAACCCATTACCTAAAGACTGGCATTTACTGTAATACTTTGAAACAAATATCTTCAATTATTTTGAGTTATGTGATTTATTTTGACCTTAAATATATGTTCCTGTGCATGCATATAATACACAAAATTTCTCAAAAACATACCTAAGAATTTTCGTAAGTGGGAAAATTATTGATATATTTATGGGTTTTAGGCATGCAAGTTTTTAAAGAAAATCTACATAAATACAAAGGACAAAATGCTATTACATATTTTCTACACTGGGGTATTTGGGAATACAAATAAATGGCATAAGTTTGATGAGCAGGGAGAAATATCAACTCGTAATCAAAAAAATGTTGGGTAGAAAATTATTGGAAAATGGCTTACAGTATAATCCATTGGCAAACGATATTTGCATTATATGGTTTTGGATAATTCATAGAGTGAAAAAACCCAGAGGAATCAGTCAACATAAATTTTCCATCACAAACTGCAGCTGTAAAGACATAATGAAGAACATTTGTAAAAATGCCATTTAAAAGCAGAAGCAGAGCCAAAATGAGGGTGACTGTAGTTATCGGTTTACATGGATTACCTTGGAAATGCTTTGTAAGCAACAATGGGAAGACAAAGTAAAACACACCACCAACTTACTCCCACTTCTATTTCCCATGACTATTTGATCTCAAAGTAATATATGAGAAGAAAAGCAGTACAGATGAAATTAGAGACAATCCAATTATCCAGACTAGTCCAAACCAATCCAAATAATTCAAATCCAACAGCTGGATTCAACTAATCCAACTCTCTCTCTTTCATTTTACTTTATACATTTGTAAGGAAATAGAAGCTTGCCTTAACAGTTCTTATCTACAGCTACTTTAATTCAGGAAACTGTGTTTGTACTACCAGAAACAATTTGATAACATGTGAATAGAAGCAAGAAGGGATACGGTTGACTATTGTTATCTCTGCTTTTATGAACTTCCTAATTCCTCGCTTTATATATTACTAAGTACTCAAAGAGATAAGTGGATATCCCAAGTTTCCTGCCAGCTATCGAACTCATTCATGTGAGGTAAATGTCATCTATCATCACATATCTTTTCAAAAAGTTTTTATTAATTTTGTTTCCTTGGTGCTGCTATTCCATTCTATGCATGTTCTTCAGTTTAAAAATCAGTTATCTAAAAGGGAAAAAAAAAAAAAAAGGTATTTTTAAGCCTCAGCAAGACTGGAAATGCTAATTCACCTAGAGTTATTTTATTGTAGCAGACACTGAAGCATTGTTGAAGCTTTTGCTGTATCTCTTGAACATTATGTTAAAAATCTGTCTGATGTTTTTTCTTCAGTTTTTCAGAAAGCATCATAGAGCTTTTGAATAAGGATAAAATCAGTACCATGTGTCATTATGTGGAGAGGTAAGGACAAGTTCATCAATTTGAGGCAGATAATCAGAAATCAGATAGAGCTTTTCACTAACATCAGAAATGAAATCATACCTATAATGACTATCCAAATTATGAATAATCAATCATATTGAAAATTAAATGGAAATTTTATTGAGCGTAGTCCTCCTCTGGGAAATTATATATAAAATGATAAGTCAAGGCTCCTTTCTGACTACCACTGTAGCAAACAACATAAAAATTAAGCTTTGTTTCAGTCAGGCTCAGGCATGCATTGTTAATAAAGACCATGCAGAATGAACTTCACTAATGATGATATGTCTAACGCATGTGCTGAAATAGAAACATATTCTCTTTTGCGATCTTCATGGCCTTTGAGAGAAAAACAGAATTTTTAACACAGAGAGAAAAATGGTCCATGAGAGTTACTATTCTATATAGCCTTTTTATCAGGATAGGTTACAGCTTTAGAGCTGGGTATTGGTATAGAAGTAATTTTTCTGTCCATTTAAATTCATGTGTTTCCTGTCCTTACCAATGGGCTAATATTTACAACCATTTCCCATTGGGAAGAATAAAATCAGTATGAGAAGAAGGAAAGTGCCAAGCTTATTATTAATGAAGTGTGCAAAAAAGTGGTACTGTTAACAAGTGGTTAGCGAGACACACCCTGTTCTAAAAAGGAGTTTATAGCATTGACAGTAATAAAAAAGATATAGCATATTGTTCTAATAAAATTAATGGCAAAAATTTGCCCTGGACAACAATTCATTTATGTTCTTCTCGTTTCCTTTTTTTGTTTCTTCTTATCTCTTAAGAGACAGTGAGGAACTTGAAACAGGACAGAAAGATTCAGCCAAAAGTCCCTAGGTTGCTCATCCATGGCCTTGCAATAGTCAGTGCTTAGTATCTCGGGAATGAGCAGGAAGATAGCTGGGACTGCTCCTATTTCCCTGAAAAACCTCCCAGTGCTTCCTCATTGCAGAGAGGAGGCAGCTGTGGTCAAAGGTGAGCGGGGTCACAGAAGTCATTACATTTCTGCCTCCTCCTGGAGCCCTCAGAAAAGCCTCAGTTGTTCTCCTAATGTGACAGGAGAGATCTTTTGTAGAAGCCACTTTCACTGCTTCCCCAACACGCATCTTTCTGTCCATTTCTATTTACTTTTGTTGCATGCAGAGCATGTTAGGAGGTCTTAATCCTGTTATTCTTGAATTGAAGGGAGAAGCTCCCCAAACTGGTCAGATCAAGCCCACTCATTTCACTTAACAGAACCTTTCTCTGCCAAGGGTAGTGCATTACTTCCTGACTAACATACGATTAATCTCTCCCAGTACTGTAGTGATGCTGTGAGGTAGGTAATCACAAAATGTTAGTCTAGACATACAATAACTGCAAAAATAGTCTGCAGAGAAACACCTCCTGGGATCAGCCTCCAGTCTCCCTTTCCTTACACTTACGTGCTACATGGCTGCTTTTCAGCAATGCCAGCCATTATTAATAGATGCTGTTCAGACTTTCACATTTCCCTAGAGACCCTTTCATTGAAATTGTTAACTGCACTTTTGCAATGCCTTTTGTTACTGCACTGCATTGCAGAGCCAGGAAGAAACCTTTCAAGATCATTTTAATCAATACAACCAAAAAATTAAGGTGTTCAGCTGCCTGTATCTCTGCTGAGAATCTCAGATTTTGCTGAATTCTGTCTAATGCAGGAACAGACTATTACAATTCACCCTTGTATCCTGTATTTTAGAATCACTAACATATTCTAAACTCAGAAGTACCAGAGGGAATAATAATGAAGATGAAAAAAGAAACCAAGTTGCTTAAAGGGCAGCAAATCCATTGTGTGCAAGAGCACTTGTAGCACGAATTATGAATTGGCTGTAAATATCATTGTGAAACTGAAGCACTTCTGAAAATGTAGACAATTTTAGCTTTTATATGACTGTATTAAGTTACTCTAGGGATGGGACATAAGTGAAAAAATCAGAGGTGGAAAAATTGGCAGGTGTCCCAAACATGCATGTGGCTTATTGCCACTCATTCCACTGGTTTTGCAAAGTCTGTTAAGAAAACTAAATATATAAATTTAGAAAAGCTCTGAGTTTAGGATGGAAAAGTTTAAGACTGAAAATGTAACATAAGACTCATGGAGAAACAATTTGTCCTCCAGCCAGAACTGTATTTCTGTAGGGTTATGAGTTGAAACTGCTAAACTAATTGTAGCTGAATGAGTTGCTTGGAAATAAAAGGCATCAGTGAAGATGAACAGGGGCAAATCATCCAGCTCCTGAACTGTACTGTAACTGTAGCTAGTTTCTTTATGACATTCTCTCTATTTTTACTTGTATGCACATTCCTGAAATTTTCAGCTCAGTTATGCGTATTTTTTGGTGACTGTTAAAATGCTGATTAAGAAATAATCACCTCAGTTACAAAGGAGCAGGGCATTCACAACTAACAGTTGGTAGAGATTCAGGGAGAGATGCAAATCAGATCCAAAAGCCATGTGCATAAGTGGCTATGCCTCAGCTGAAAAACTCTACTCAAGCACCGTTCATAACTTAAACCACTGTGTAGCCTCCAGGGCACAGCTGAGTCGTGTCTACATAACTTTAACCGCAAGCAGGTGAGCCTATTTTCACTTGTATCTACCAATGTATGAATATCAATTAAATTTTGTCCTATATAACAGATGTAACTGTAATATATTTAATAAAATGTGAGCAAAACTTGTAAACTCAGACCTAATCATCATAGTAACTAAAAAGCATTCATTTTGATGAGATGTATAATACCACTTCATAACTATAAGGATCTGCACCTTTTGTTTATCTGTATCCAAAATAAAATAAAATAAAGGAAAAAAAAAAACAACAAATACCCGAAATAAAATCCATATCTCAAAACAACAGTGTGATAGTAGAAATGAATTACTGAAAAACTCTTTGGGATTGTGCTACCTTAACGCTTGCAGTTGAACAAAGATCTAGCTGAGGCTACTTTAGGACCTTCTGATTTCCTCAATGATAGAGTGACCTGCTCAGAGCCCATGATCTAGTTGGATGCAACTGTTACGCTAAATAGACATTTGGATGTGTTTCAGTGGATATTCTACTGAAGTATTTTGATGGATATTTTCCCCCAAAAGTTCAGCTAAGTCTCCCTTCTGAATTGGTTGCACTCAGAAAAAAAAACAGTTATTGTGCAGGTCTGCAATTCACCTTTTTATCTGAAGAAAATTCCATTTCTGGCAGAAGGGGTCAGCATGTCACCAACTTTCAGAATCAGGCTTGCAGATTCTTTAAAAAACAATTGGTCTTTTACTTGCTTGTTCGTCTTTAAACCAGAGCCCAGCATTTTACCTGTTTCTGAAAGCTCAGACCAAACTGCCCCCACCATTATTCTCAAGAAAGCTCAGAAGCCTGTTCTCACAGCAGACAGGAAATAAGCTTTCCAGATTTCTAGCACCAAATTGTGTATCTAAAAAACAAAAAAAACACTCAGGCAGTTAATTGCTCCAACTTTTTCTAGAACATTTGCAAAGTTCTCACTGCAAGAAAGATTTACAGACTTTTAACTGAGAGCTGAGACTGTGAAGGGCAATGCAGACAACACTAACACACATGCCTCCCACCATAAAGCTGCACACATCACTTTGGTAAGCAGCAACGCAGTCAGACTCCGTGGTACAATTTCACAGTGTTCACTGCTACACGGAGAAATGGCTGCTCTGCACAAGAAGGTGTCCAGGCCAACTAGGCAATCTGGGGCCTCCAACATAAGGACATGGACCTGTTGGAGTGAGTCCAGAGGAGGGCCACAAAGATGACCAGAGGGCTGGAGCACCTCTCCTATGAAGGCATGCTGAGAGAGTTGGGGTAGTTCATCCTGGAGAAGAGAAGGCTCTGGGGAGATCTTACAGCAGCTTTCCAGTACCTAAAGGAGGCCTACAGAAAAGGTGGAGAAGGACTAGGATGAGGGGTAATGGTTTTAAACTGAAAGAGGGTAAATTTAGCTTAGATATTAAAAAGAAATTCTTTATGCTAAAGGTGGTGAGGCAGTGGAACAGGCTGCCCAGAGAAGCTGTGGATGCCCCACCACTGCAAGTGTTCAAGACCAGGCTGGATGGGGCTTTGAGAAACCTGGTCTAGTGGGAGGTGTCCCTGCCCATGGCAGGGGGGTTGGAACTAGATGGTCTTTAAGGTCCCTTCCAACCCAAACCATTCTGTGATTCTATGATTCTATAAACTCACTGGCACTGAAGGATATAAACTTTTTCTGTTAAAAACTAATCAGGTTTCAGGTTTGTAAGATTTTTCACAGAATCACAGAAGGGTTGATGTTGGAAGGGACCTCTGGAGGTCATCTGGTCCAACCACCTGCGCAAGCAGGGCCACCTAGAGCCAGTTGCCCAGATATTCACATCATCATCTTACATCTCTTACTGTGTTGCCAGTAACTCAAACATTTGCATCAGTCCTACAGACACTCCCATTCCCCAGCACTCAGTGTAGTGACATCGCAGGTGGGTAGCCAACAGGGCAGAGTCCTTGCCAGGGCTCCGTCCTGACATGGCAGCAGTCACACTTGCCTGCCCTGGCTGCAAAATGCTGACACTGCCCACCCCTTCTCCTCCCCACGACACATTGATACTGTACATCCAGAAACTTAGATGGATCTGAGCGTACACAGTAACCTGTGAAAAGCTGTTTGTAGTGTTTTGTATGCTGATATTCTTAATGCTGCAGTCAAAACAGAAACACCTCTTCTGACTCCAAATATGCCATTAGGTAGCTTTTGATTCTAGGTAATATGACTTTATATCTGTATAGTGTCATAATTTTAATTTATTTGGAAAGAACAACATTTGATATTATTGGCACACAACTTCTATATTATTTTGTAATTTACATTATATTTATTTAATTATTAATATTTCTATAGTAAACAATATTCTCTATATTATTTTATAATTATATTATATAGCCAGAATGTAATTTTTCTTCATTACTTATTAAGCATACTCTTCATTAATGAGGATTTTAAGGAAAATTCTTTCCATTTACAAGATAAAAATTATAAAAATAATTTTTTTTAATTATTCTTAGTAGAATTGATTTGGATTTCACTATGCAGTTTATTGCTATAAACAATTTACAAACTACTGACAGGTTTAAATATGTTTCAAAAGACTGATTTACAGGGGTTTACATTCTTACCACATCTTTCTTCAAATTCATCTGAACCATCCGGGCAGTCCAAGACTCCATCACAAAATAAATCTCTTCTAATGCAAGTTACACCATCATCACAAAGTTCAGCAGGTGGCAAACACTCAGCTGAAATAATAAGGACAACAGCAATAACAGCACAGCAGTAATGCAGTTTCACTACAAAAGAAAATTGACTTACCTCTGGTTACTCCAGCACAAATCAAATCAACCACTCTATTGTGTTTTACAAAACTGCATTTTTAGAAGCCTGGAATGAAATATCACATACTGAAAAAGATAATTTTGGCACAGAATGAAGGAAGTTCTCAGAAATGACTTATTTTTTGAAACTAAACTTGAAGTAGGACTGGAAGAAAATTTCCATGAATTCCCATTTCCTTCTTATACCCAAATAAACTACTTTATGCAATATAATAAATGACATTTTCCAATTTCTTACGCTTGAGTAACATGAGAAAACTGTACTTTGGTTAAAATAATAGTAAAAATTCTCTGGTTTTAGTTGAACACAATTTAATTTAATTTCTTCAACTTCAACACATCACAATGTTGCAGTTCATCATGCTAAAGAATCTCATTTTTTAACCAGCATATCTTGAAACCAAAGCCTTGAAGACTGGATTTTGAAATACCGGGCATATCAGAAACCGTATTCTTTTCAGATTTGCAAAATAAATTTATAAGTTAAGAGCAAATTTCTGCAAAAAGAATAGATGGGCAGATCCTTAAAATTGTGGGATCTCACAGATATTATTTTCCTAGACCATAAATGTTCATCCACTGCAAATATTCTCTCTTAGTCTTTAGATGGTTTTGTTCTTAGACATCTGTAGAATTCAAGTAGGTCCTATTAAAGTGAACAAAATCACGGGGCTAACATAAGCTTTGGATAACTACTAATTTCAAAATTCTTGAAAATGTCATTAAATTCTATGGAAAATGTTCACCTAGCACTATTCACATAGTTCCTTTTCTTTGCTTCAGTAAACCCTTCTGGAAAAGGTCAAAACTTTTTATGCAAGAAGGAAAAATATTAATTTGTATAACTGATCTTTCAGCCTCTAACCATTATTGCTTGATTTGTTTTTCATAAAATTGTTAGTTCTGTAATCAGATTAACTAAATGCTTGTATGATATTATATCGTATGATACCAGTGTAAGTGACAGACCGAAATTGGTTTGGATGTATTGAAGCATTTCAAAGTACTTTACAAAACACCTTCAGTGCTAGCAATACAGTGTAAAGCAACAGAGCTGCCATTTTGTATCCTGTTGGTAACTGAAGCAAAACAAACATACTTTAGTCAAGCATCGGAGGTGATACAGTGCCAATGGATGAATTGCCATAGATGAGCAGAGATGGAACTGTGCATTCTAGCCCCAGAATAAAACCCCAACCAATAATCTAAGAATATGTTTTGCATAAACCCAATATGCAAGAAAACTTCGTTTACATACGACACAATCAATTCTACTTTTATTCTTGAACTCAGAAGACTAAACATCATTGCCACCTACTGGATATAAAGAAATTAACATATTATAGTAAAACATTTTGACTATTTTTTTCTTTTTTTTTAAATGGCAAATTACGCTAAATTGCAATGTGATTGCTATACTCAACTAAAAAATGGCAGGAAATACATTAGGCCCATTTTAAAATATCATATGTATTTTATCATTTAATTAGGCCAGGGAGGTTTTCAAAGATTCAAACAGCTTTGGCTTTCTGTCCATTGGAAGTCATGTAAAGAGTTTGCTAACAGTTTTTGTTTTTTTTCCCTCCAAAACACCAAGAAATAATAGGAAGTGAAAATGAGCAGTTAGTATGAGTGTCAATATATATATATCAACATACGCAACACATATACCAGTTCCGTAAAATGTAGAATCTTAGAAGTCCCTTCTCTTTGAAGAGGTCTCCTCAGTCAAATCAAAGGTAAACTTGCATATCGTTTATTTATAAGAATGGGATACGAGAACTGAATGATGTGAGAAGAGGATGTATGCAAACAGCATAATTCTAACATCCCAGACTGTTTCATATAACCCCCTGCGTCTCCCCATATACAGTTACCTACCTGCAGTTGTTGAGGACTTGTTTGTGGTAAGTTGTCCTGAACCTGGGCAAACACAACCCATGGTTAGAACTCTACTTCTTGCTCTCTGGGAGCGCCTCTGCAGAACTAAGCATCAACTAGCCTGCTCTTATGAGATCTGCATTATTTGCTGTATCCCCAACCCCCAGTTTAGGTAATGATATGGTAATGCCAGCTTGAGTGGCTTGATCCTGAAGGTCAAATGTCACAATAAACATAATAAAATTAATGTGGAACCCGAGTGAATTTTAAATGTCATTCTTTTAGATCTAGTTATATGCTTTTCAATAACTGCAAAAGACATTTGGTGGTTTTTTTTCTTCCACTAAAATAACAGCAATGCTTTCTTGTCTTCCCCTTGTATGTAAAAGTTCTGACCTGAAGTTGGTATCAAGGAGCTTGTAATTAGACTCACAGGATCTGTTGAAACAACACAAGTTGTGACAACATTAATATTAGTACTAAAAAATATATGTGCATTTTCTTGTAAATAACATTGCTCAACAAATCAGCTATCACAGTGTGAGGAGAGGAGCCTCAAACCTCTCTAGTATTTGTATATTTACATACAGGCATATGTACATACCTGTGTGTATACATATTTACACTTGAACAAATGACTGGGTACATAAGTGGATTTGTATTAATGACAGTAGACTGCAAAACACTCTGGAAAAATTGAATGCTTATTTACGATTGCTCCAACACAACTTCCTACTTAGTGGTGCTTTTAATATTCATCTTCTTACTGAGGATGCCTCTGGCATTTCCAGCTCCTAAATAGTCTTTTTTTTTTTTTCTCCCCCTCTTTGAATTTGCATTAGCATGCCTGCTTACTATTTTAACTTACTACCTGAAGACTCAAATATGTGAGTAGGATGATGATGTCCTCAGGTGAAAAAATCCCCTTGTCACTACAGTTAATTGATCCTCTCCCTTAGTTAATGAGATGAAGGGTTAGAAGAAATAAAGTGAGAGATGTAGTAAGGCCTTCTCTATAGTTTCCCATCTGCCAGTTTTGCTGTCAGAAGCTGCTGATCATTGGCCATCTCAGACTTACTTTTATTAGCTATTCCTGCTCTCCCAGACCTACTAGCGCACAAACTTGCATGAGGACTTCCTACCAATTTTCTATCAAAACATGCTGATTTAGCACGCACCATTAAACTAAGTTAAGCCATTTTTTATTAAATGGGTTACAGAGCAGTCCACATCAGCAAATTTAAGGACACAGTTCTACTGGCAGATAGAGACCGCAGCAGAAGGTGCAGGGAGGGTGCAGCTGGACGCACTTTTTTCACACAGCTGCATTCAGAGAAGGAAGCGTCATTCATAGCTTCACAGCAGTCTCCAAAGTCTTATATACATATGTATGTACCTATATATCTGTCTAGATATCTTATAAAGGATTGTTATTTTGGAAGGAATGAAATATTCAAAAACCTAAGTCATGGATGCACGCATGAGCAGGCAGTTCTTATAAATCAGTTATTAGGAAGCTATATCTTGGGGATTGTTGAAAATACTGTGTTTGTTTCAGGCACTCACAAAAGTGCATGCACAAGCTGACAGCAAAAACCATGAAAGTAAGAGCACAGGACAGTGACAGAGGCATCAGCAGTATAAGCACAAATTACAAGTGTTCAATTACTGGGCGATCTCACTGAAGTAACACCTGAGGCGGCTAAAGCTGGGATTAGGCTCAACAGAGCCAAAGCCCAAGCATTGGGCAGACATAAACATAGCACTCCTGGTAAAACTTGGATATAACATGGACTTTGGACTGAAACAGAAAAAGCAAGGAAGCAGTGGTAGCAAACATACAAAAATGACTCCAAGCAGACCCAAGAGCAAGGGGGAAGGAATCCACACCAGGAAGATGATGACTTTTCCAGCCTGGGATGCTGACAACTTCCAACTCCCTTCCCCATTTCTCTGACACCTCCCCTCTGCCTCCCAATTCCTTCTTGAGGATGATTAGCAACATTGCACTTAGGACTCAGGGAAGCATTGAGATAGCATACCAGAGGAAGGAAGAGATAGGAGAAAATTTGTATGTTAGCAGTTTCAACTGTATTGTTGGGAATAAGCTGTAGTAATTACACACTTTGGACTATACATGTTAGTAGGCCTGTAAACGGACAAATAATAATTCTTTCATCATTATGGCTGTAATTAGACTATTGATAAATACTTGGCTTCTATGTGCATAGGTGCATTTCTTTAGCTTGCATGAATTGCACAAAGCTTCTAGTCTGGTAACCTGCCCTGGAGAATTTGCACGTGTTAATTTGTATGTAGTACGTGATAACACTACCTGCATCTAGTGCTACAAAGCACCTACTGTATTATTTGGCTGTCTGACTGATTTTTGGTTAGTTTGTACACAGTGAAAATGTGAGACCAAGGAGTTGTGTCTGCTCGTACCCTACCATCGTAAGACTTCCAGTGATAGTGGAACGAAAGTCTATCAACATTGCTCAGTATATCAGTAACTACAGCATGACAGTAGGACCCCAGCCTCATCTACCTGTTTAAATCTGTGAAAACCTTCAGCTTGTGACTCAGCTGGCTGACGGTGACTCAGCTTTTGTTTTGATGACCTAATGAAGCTCTTAGAGCTTTTGTTGAGATTTGAGATCATTGGTTTTGCAAATGGTCAGAAATGGTGAAGGGTAGCCAGCTATCACTGGATGGGCTGTAGCAGCCAAACCCTAACTACAGCCAAGGCAGCTTTACTAAGTTATATCAGCTGAATAGCAAGTCTTATGTTTCTTCATGTTGTATTGATAACAAAAGATAGTTTCCGTTTTATGAAAGATACTGACCTGACGAAGTTAAAGGCATCATTGTAGTAAGATTTTCAGTGGCCGCTAGAAGAAAGCAAATGAATTACAAACTCCTTTTATAGCACAGTATCTAGTTTTATACAACACAGACACAAAGAAAGGCTAAACAAAAAATAAAATCAGCTGTGACTATTTCTCTTTGACTTACTAGCAGTGTCTTGCTTCCCTCCATTTGACCATCTCACCCTGTTCACAGCCTTTTCTCAAACTTTATAACCTTCCTAAGAAGGAAAGGTCTGTATTAATCCCTTGAAGTCCTCAGTCCTTATTGATTGCATCTGGGGAATCTCTGTCTTGACACTTTTTATTCTGTGGAGCTTTTCAGAGCACCTGTGTCTTATACAACGGTATCTAGATCAGATATATAGGTTAAAATTAACCTGGTATAATTTGCAAGAAAGTAAGTTACTTTTAATCACTGAAAACTGTGGTTTCAAGCAAGTCCCACCCGTGTTATTTTTCCCTCCCTCTCTGAAATAGAAATAATACTTCTCTTGCAGAACATACTGAGATATAGGATGCAAAAGTGCCTTATATGATCATGATTGTTAATTAGTTACAGTTGTTATGTTATTGAAGCACTCCTGATGGAATGGATAGATGATGAGAGATGATATCTCATGAGAAAAGAAGCATTTTAATGATGCACAGCAAGAAAAGTTTGACTTTTTCAAAGTTCATCAATAGATATACAACCTTTTAAAAAGGTCTTCATCATTTTCTTCAGTGGCATTTTTGAAGTATAATGAGCAATCACTTTCCACAGTGATGTGCAGTTATTTAGAACAACTTTTTATATGTGGTGCAAGTAGTAAAGAGAAATAAAGATGTCAAGACTCTGAACTTAGCCTTTGAATATCTGAAGTACTTAGCAAAAAATGCACCTTTTAGAATAGAGTAAGAGACCTTGCGCACCAGATGTCCCACTCCTCCTAAAGCAATCAGTTGCTACTTAATAGTATCTCCAGCAGGTCTTCAAATGTCAGCTAATCAACTTCCACTTCAATGGACTTAAATGACTTTTTATCCTCATCTTCAGTGGAGGCCTGTTTTGAAGCTTATTGAGGTAAAAACAAGGATTCCCATTGATTTTGCTGGGTTTCCACTTAGGCTTTGATAAATTTTCTAGTACTTATATAAAACAACTATGTTTTTTATACTTGCAGAATTTAAAATTACCTAGTCTTTAAAGCCACATTTGTTTTTTTTCCATTTACACTTTACCTAAGTCAGTTCCTTGGGCGTACTGCTCCAGAAGCCATACCCTGTATTCAGTTTGTTGTTGTCACTGACATCTTTTCAATAAATGAGTCCTCACTCACTGTGAGGCTGAGCCGTTTTCCTTGTTCTTTAGCAAAAAAAAATGATAATTGTATTTACTAATGAAATGTCAGAGTTGGGGCTTAATTGCATTAATTTGAGGGATAACAAAATTACAAATGTTATGCTACATAAAAGAGATGAAATTGAGTGGTTTTACTGGGAAGTTGCTACTTTGTCCTTTATTCCCTCCTTACTGAACATACACAATGCTGACTCATACTTTCTAGTTGACAAGACCGTAAATGGTTCTTTCAGAGCACCCATGTGAGCACCTTTGCTGATTGGGACTCAAAGTTTTCAGCCATGTCAACTGTAGTTTTCAAGGATTTGTATAGAGAAAAAGTGTTTACTAGTATTACCTGTGACTTGTATGCTGTTCACATCAATTTTCAAAGTCTGGGTAAGATTAGTTTTATTTGTGTTGATACCCAAAACCAGCTCATTTTTTACTTTCTCAGCTGTTACCTTCTGAGTAAAATAAAGGTCGAAGATCACAACAACACTAGCAATACAAAACAGAAAAAGTGATTAGTTATGCAAGCTAATGAAGTAAATCTGATATATGACTTATCTCCTAGACAATATTTTCATTCCAACACAGGTTCCATTTGCAAAGTCAGAGTATCTTTAAGTGTTGGCTGGCCAAGATGACACATAAAGAAACACGCCTTAATTATTAGGTAGGTTTGAACCTTGGAGAAACAGTTTTTCTTTCTTTATCTACTCTTATTTTCACTGTGGAAAAAACAAAACAACATTCATATCAATTGCTGCAGTGGAGCTGAATTTGAATAAAATAAAAGAGAAATAGGTTTATTGACTACTGAATGAGTCTTCTAGTTTAAGCCCGAAAATATTGATGGTGAGCCTTGAGGTGTTATGAAAATTATATAATATATTCATGTTATGAAAATATAATACAAAGCGATCACTTCTATAAAGCAAACATAATATGTGGATTCTGCATCTGTGAGGATCTCCTGTGTGACTGCCTAGATTCTCATAGGGAAACAGAAACAACTGAAAGCACAGATATTTTGAAATCAGCAGTTAAACTACATTTACCTTCTATAGGCTTGAATTTTATTCCATGGTGTTACCTCTTTGCTCTCTCCCATCCCATCTAGATATGATTACTGAGTTATGTATTTGTAGCTAGATTAAGGTAGTGTCAAAGTATGATGCTTGCTAAAGTTTTTCCCCATTTACTTAAGTGCAAACTTTTATTCTTAAGCATTTATACAACCCAATTGCAACTGACTCAGCAGTGCTTTTTGATAAGAGGCGATTAATCCTGCCATTTTGCTGAGCATAGTTTGCAGTTTGCAATATATGGAAAAAATCTCCTCTCTAATTTCTTATATGTTTCTGATAACTTCTAGGCCATGCTGAGCAAACAAAAGCTTTTATTGCCATCCCTGTGACTCAGCAGAGTTTCAAGGGTGAAATAACAAGGAGATTGCCCAAAGGGGTAAACATTTTTTAAACGAGAAGAGTCAACTAGAAAATAATTTCTGAGACAAAGTAATATTCCAAGTATTATTTCAAAGCAGAAATGAACACAGTTCCTTTCTGATGTATTAAAAGCCAGATCCAAAATTCGCTGACATCAATTTTTCTGTGATTTCTGTGGCCTTTGTGTCAAGATACAGGAGTGTGTGTGTATATATCTATACGGATGTTTACAGTGCAGATATCTAGATTACTATTGTAGTTGATGGAAAGAAATATGTTGTTCTTTGGCATGACTGATCTCCTCCTAAAAAAAGCATCTAAATAGACCAGATAAAAAAACTAAAACCCCATTACTTACAAAGAGTCTTGAGCAACTAGCTCAGAGATGTCTCCATCTTTGATGCCCAAAGTTTGATGAGAATAGTCCCATTCTACATGCAGAAATCAAATTGTGCGGATTGGATTTATCTTCACAAGGACAAAAACCTGGAAATGACCTACTCCTACCACTGTATACTCCATTCCCTTGATGTTATAAAATCTTTCATAAAGTGATCATATTCCACCTTTATAACAAAGTCGGTTTATGCCCTCACTATTCCAGTCAAAATATTACTCTAATTCAAATCTGTTTCTCATTTTCAGCATACACGTATTAACAGTTGGCTAATATCCACTTTTCTTTTGCAAGCACGGTCATTCAACTGCACTGCCTCCTCTGAATATTTATCCACTTTATGTATTTACAGAAAACATTCATATCACAAGAACAGCTTGTATCACAGAATCACAGAATTGCATCATCAGTTGTCATGTAATGTGCACTTTTCTTCAATTTTGTGGTCTCACCTATGACAACTAACTTGATCATTCATTTCTCAAGGTCTTCCAGTTCTTCTAGAGTTCTAATCTTTTGTCCTCTGTTTTGTTCTCGCCTATTATAGTGCATCATCAGACTTTTCCTTATTGAAAACTTATTACTAATGATAATAAGTGAGATCAGTGCCCCGATCTAAGCAGCTTTCCACAAGCAAGCTCACCACTAACTCGTATCTTTTCCTTTCTAGCTAGTTTCCTTCCTACTTCACTGTCCTTACCTTTCCCATTTTTCTTTCTAAACTGACAGTCCTCCCAGGGACTATTATGGTTTTTTTCTTCTAATCCTAAAGGATGTTTTTGGAGGAAAGATATGTCTTAAAGCTTCATATGCTCTTTAGAGAGCCTTACCTAATCTCTAAAGATGTATTTTCTCATCTTTTCACTCTCCACAGAAGAAATTTCTAAATTAATAGCATCATTGTCTCTTGCTCATATTTTAAGTAAATTTTGTAATATGCAATTACCCAATCTCTGACTTCTTGAACCTTTCATGACCATCTTCAGTTTTCCTGTAGGAAAAAAAAAAAACCCAACAATAAAACAAAACACAACACAAAAGCATGATTACCCTTCAGTTTACAATGTTTTGAAAGGATGGAAGCATGTTCTGAAAATGTTTAATAATAGGAGAGAGTATTACATGTGTTTTGCTGAATCATGACCTTATAAAGACTAGTGCAGGTGGAACTAACACTACGGACCTCACTGCATATCCTGGACATTTTTGCCAGCTGACCTTCAGTAGGACAACGAACATAATGGGATATTGAAAAATGAGGTCAAGCAAACTTTAATAAATGAAGAAGGTCTTACTGTGCCTATTTTATGGACCCTTTAGGACACACAGTGTGCAGCTTTTCTTGGTGTCAAATGATAACGTCACTTGCTAATACCCTAAGGAATATGAGTTCAGTGGATCCATGCCCATAGTGACATATGACATATGAGTGAATTTCCATTCATCTCAGTTTATGACAGCAGATCTCTAACCTGAACTTTCTTCTAGATGGCAAGGGCCAGCAACCCTGCAAACATAGTACAACTAATAAACCTTGGCAAAACATAAAAAGGTTTTAGTAATTCTTTAAAATATAGACATTTTGTGAGTTGGTCTTAGTACTCGGCCTTACTGGTTTTGCCAAGACATGGACACAGAGGAACCCGAGAAGGAAGTTTGTCCAAGGAAACACAGTGTTGCCAGACTTCCCACAGCAGCAGTCGGAACATGTAAGAAGTGAAAGGAATAATATAAGATGTTCCCAAGGATCTCTTGAAAAGTGTAGTATTGGTAAGCACTCCTGAAAGAAATAGCTAAGCGAGGACTTTTGATGTTTATTTGCAAAGTTTAATTAAGCTGTACCTACTTGAACTGGGAAATTTCACATCTCTCAAATTCATTCTGCAGATCACTTGCTTGAAAGACTTTTTGTATCTAGATGGAAAAGAGAAATCTTGAACCAATACAGTAATCAAAAATGCACTCAGTTGTACACTGCATTCATGATTTTAATACTAAATTTTTTCCTTCACTATTCTAGACTACAGAAGCGAACTTTTTCTTTGATGCTTCACTGATTTTCACAAATAAAGAATATATTGAGTTCTACCCAGGCTTAGTACCTGAAATATCTCATTTTGGAGAGAGGAAAAAGCCATTAACAGAAGGTCATGTTAGGGAATTAATGTACTCTTGAATTAACCAGAGATCAATAGGTTCTTACCAATTGTTCAACGTCAAAAGCAAGGACTTTGAAATCATCTGCTGAACTGTTTTGCAAAGCAGGAGTGAATGATGTGCCAGAAAGTATTTTAAATGTTCCCATGTAGCCATGAGTACTCCTATCTTCTTCAGCTAGATAATTAAAAATAAAATTCAATGTTTTGAATTATATAAAAATAAATGAAAAACATTAGATTAGATTTTATTCCACACAGATCATCAATAAAATAACTTTTAAATTTCTGTTTCACTCTGTAATCAGATATGTTTTGCCTAGTGCTGATTTCAAAAACTGATAGAAGTATTTCAATGTTTACAATATTTACAACTGTAAACATATTTTTATGAATACTGTTTGTCCTTGGTTCTCATGACTTTCAATTCCATGTTGAATGCTGAACTGTGCAGCACTGTGCATGGATAAAGGGGACAATGGTATGTCCAGTTAAGTCTAACACAAGGGACAAAGATACATGGGAGGAATGATGAGTCAATTATGAGTTTTTTTGTGTGTTCTCGATTAAAAAATATTACACATTACTACTTCACACTTTCTGTACTAAATGCTGTACACTTTTTCTATAAATGTACACTGTTTTTGATGACAGCATGGGGAACACTAGTGTCCAACCAGTTAAACTATTTTGACCTTTCTTATCAATACATACATGAAATGCTGGGAAGATTTATGAGGAAACTAGAAAACTGGTCCTTACTGCAAATTTAATGTCGATTTTTAATATGTTACAGCATATGAGGTATGCATAAAGCAATTCATTATACATTAAAAATATTTCCTCACTGTGTAAAATACTGGAAATTTTCAGATAAGATCTGAATTAATGTAGTTGATAGAAAATACCTTTTGCTTACCACTTACAGTACCAGTGGCATTTTTAGGTTGTGTTTGAAGGCATTAACATCCAAAACAAGTTTTAACACAAAAGCAGATTACTAATAAATACTATAATAAACAGCTTGTGATAGAAGGCACAGTCTAGTGACACCAATTTCCTACTATCAACTAGTAACAGCCAACAACTTTGAGCTTCTTTGAAGGCCATTTATCCTTACAACAATTGCAAATCTATTTAAACAAATGTATCTAAATTATAAAGGCTTTTTTTTCATTATGTATGTTAAATATAATTTTAAAGTGTTTTGTAAGTATTATTTGTACATGATTAAATTCTTGCCTATTCATCTTCTAAAACCTAAGTCATTAATTTGAAGCCTGTCTCTAACTGGATGCAATAATACGCCATTATTACCTTTGAGCTCATTTTATTTCACTGGAATGTGATAGTATTCTGGTAAGAGGGGAAGAAAGTCAGTAGGGAGAACAAGTTTTAAAATCTGGATTGAAAAACAACAGCAACTATAGGAATAAACATTAATATTCTGATAAAACAGTTTTTTCTAACTTATGGTTTATAGCTAGTTTAGAATTTATGTGGTTCAGTATGAAATAGTATGGACTTTTGGTTAATGAAGTCATCAAAAACTTCAATGCATCAGAATTATTTTTTCAGCTATGAAAATCACTATAGTAAAAAAATACTTTTCTTGAGCCTTTTGCCTAACCTGTTTCCTTTACCCCATTTCAAAACGTCTTCTTCCTATTAGCTGTGAGGTCTCCATAGACCTAGATACAATTCCTTACAATCAAAACCCTAGATCACAGAAGGATTGAGGTCGGGAGAGAGCTCTGGACGTCATTTGGTCCAATCCCTTTGCTCAAGCAGGGCCATCTACAGCCAGTTGCCCAGGACCATGTCCAGACAACTTTTGAGTATCTCCAAGGAAGGAGACTCCACAATCTCATCAGTCCTTCACTGGACTCTCTCAGTAGCTGCATATGTCTCATGCAGTGGGGAGCCTAGAACTGGACACAGTACTCCAGGTGTGGCTTTACCAAGTCACAGTTAACATATATCCACAATATTTTTAAACCAAAATTTCAGTTCCATTTGAAAAATCATCTTATGTTAATTTTTTAATTTACTTTACTTTGAGTATCAGTAGCTTGATTCTATCCCATTCTGAGCATTGGCTAAATATTAAGAATTACTTTACCTTAACTTTACACAGGGCTCAGTGCTGACTGTCTAATGCAGGATCTCTCTCACAGCAATACATTACTTTAAAATATTTTTTTAAAATAAATTAAAAGATTCTAAGAGATGTAGAACACCTAAAGCTCCCCACAGACTTCAGTGGATTATCAATATCCTTCTGAGTCAAACATGGAGAAAAGAGAAAAAATTCATAATTTGCCATATTACCTTCTCTAGTTGATGAATACAATTGAATAACCAAAGCTTTACAGTTTGGATTGCATTCCAAAGACTTCTCCCAAAGCCTAAACCATGAAAATTCTGTTCTATGGCTTCAGGATATGCTTCAAGTGCTTGTATTTTTTGCCTATTTTGTTCTCATCAATTTCCAGGTGAGGAGAGGAGGAAAACAAAAAAACCCACAACAACATGCCCCTACCCCCCACCCCCCCAGCATTAAAAGCATGGCATGAAATATGAAATAAATATGAAATATAACTACAACAGCAATACTGGCTTCAAAGTCTGAATGTCTACTGAAGAACTCCTGAAAAGGTTAAAGGTTGGCTACTTACCTCGTTCTAACTTCTGGATTGTTAACCATGAAAGTACAATCAGTCCAACACAAACACACACAAAAACTGCAAGCAGAGAAGCAAACAAAAATTCATAATAACTAAAAGGAACATATTTCTTATCAGGTGATTTCCTTGGCTTCATTTCTGTCTTGAAAGCTTGTATGAATTAAGGATTGACAAAAGACACAAATAACCTGAAAAGGAGGGTAATAATCCACATGCACAGATATTTATAAGAGACGCCTGTAAATTAATTACACCATAAAACTTCATTGACATTGGTTTTTACAACATTCCTGAACGGTCATACTCATGCATAAGATATGCAAATATGAAGAAAAGAAATGTCTTCAGAAATAAAGCACCTGAGGTTAGGTCTCAGATAAAAAATAAGAAAAACCACAGAAATGTAAGGTTGGGCACTGAATTTGCACTATTTCTTGTAATTTGGTATTTTTAAGTGAAAACTAATATAAAATATTGCTGTTGGATTTAATGTTTACACAGGGTTTTGTTTTTTTTTTTAATTCTTCACAAGTGCCATTATGAAGACAACAGTGAAAGCCATATCTTTCATTATTCTGCTTAAAAAGTTTCTTTAAAAGTAATTTTACATATATAGGAAATGTTGGCAAATTAGTTTTTTAATACTGTGTCATAGTTCAGTAACACGTTCAGTGCTGAACGATAATTCAGCAGTACAAATTTAATCTGCGTAAGGTGTGGTTCTTTGACCATGTATCTGGAGAATTAACCAGAGAAGACATGTATGTTTGTTTAATATTGTTTGTTTTTTTTCTTTTATATTCTTTTAAATTTTCTTGCCAGGCATAAATGTGCCATGGGGTGCAAACTCAATAAAGCATTGTGGATGGCCAGTGATGCAACCTTAATAAAGAAAGAGTAAATTAAACAAACAACGCACCATCCCTTCCAAAACTCTTTGTAACAAATTTGATCTGCCAAAACTTTTGAGTAAATCAGCTCCAGAAGAGTAAAGTCTTTCTGTGAGCTACTGTTTTTGACTCTGGATCAGAGGTCCTAAATCCAGATTTATGGTACGACATTCCTCAGCTCTCCTCACAGAAGTGGAGAATCTGAGCAAACCAGCCATATTCCTGCCTGTAAGAGGAAAGGGAAACTTGTCTGAGTTAATCTTTGGAAGAGAGAGGCTCTAGCTACCAGTAAACTGACAGAAAGGGAGATAATAGAAATTGGGAAGAAATTAGAAGGGCCTGAAATAAGACTCTTGGATGACATAAAAATTCTCTGCCCAGTGTTTGAGAACAGGGATCCTTGAAAGCGTCTCCAACACAACCGGTCAGATTTAAAGCATTCTAAATTAAAATCAGAATCTTGGCCTGACAGTAGTATCCTCGATTTAGTGTATTATTAATACAATGACAGTAATTCAACCATATTTCCCATTACTAACAATAAATAATGGTTTACTTAAAAACAAAGTTAACGAGATTCTTCATGGTTGTGCATTTTATCTTAAGGGTGTATTCAGCCTTCAGCTGAACTGAGTCACACGAGTAAAATTCAGGGCAACTTAATCATATTCCCCTGACACAGCAAGAGTAAACTCAGCCTGTACCCTGCAAACGGACAAGATCTTTGAGTCATTATGCTAGATGAATTAGAGTAAGAACTGCTTTTGTATATATTGTATATGACACACACACATTTATATGAATATAAATGTCTGCATGTGTGTGTGTATATACGCTCTTATGTGTGCCCGGGGGCGCTGCCGGGCGGCCCCTGTGGTGAGGGGCCGGGGCTGCCCCGAGCCGGACGCAGCCGGTTCCAGCCGGCTCCGACCCACCCCCCGCAGGGCACGGCTGAGCCCCGCAGCCACCATGGCGGCGCCGCGGGGAAAGCCTCTGTCAGACAGGGCAGAACTGCCCGGCAGCCGGGGCTGAGGGGGAGAGGGCGGGACGCCGCCCCGCCAGCCCCGGGGGGAGAGGGGCAGGGGGGCAGGAGGCGCTCCGGGCCCCCGAGCGGGGATCCCCTGCGGCCCATGGAGAAACCACGGTGGAGCAGGTATTTCCCTGCAGCCCATGGAGAGACCATGGTGGTGAAGGTATCTACACTGCAGCCATGGAGGACCTCACGCTGGAGCAGATGGTTATTTCCTGAAGGAACTGCAGCCTGTGGAGCATGCTGGAGCAGGTTTATGCTGAAGGACGGCAACCCATGAGAAGGATTCACGCTGGAGCGGGGGAAAAGTGTGAGGAGGAAGGAGCAGCAGAGAGGAGCTGTTAATGACAGACCACAACCCCCCATTCCCCATCCCCCTGCATCACTTAAGGATTGCAAAACACTAAATTGCTTTTCCCCAGGCCGGGCCTCTTTTGCCTGTGATGGTAATCGCTGAGTGATTTTCCTGTTTTTAATTTTGACCCATGAGCTTTCCTTGCCTATTTTCTCCCCCTGTTCTGTTGCGGAGGGTGAGTGAGGAAGCAGCTGGGTGGGCTTCTGGCAGCCAACCAAGGTTAACTCACTGTAATCGTCCATGCTGAATGAAATAATACTATTTTATTTCTGTCTTATTCCTAATCAGACTTTTGCTATCACAGGTCTGAGGAGTTTTGTGCAGATGGACTTTGGATGCCTCTGTCATTTTTTGCATAATTTGTCTCCTTGTATCATTGGTGCTGTGTATCACTAGCAAAAGATAAACACTATAACCCAAAGATGTCACTGGATTTTAAATTCTGAATTTATGCGCTGATGGTGAAGTGATTAACTGGAGGAGAAGTAAAAGTTGTGGACGTTTACATTTCAGATCTTTTACTACACCTTGCATGTGACAGTCAAGTTGTACCTGCGCTCATACACATTGATTATAGTGTGGCCGAGGACATAACTTAGCATGTGTAGTCTCCAATTGGAGTTGTGACTCCTACAAATGAACTCATTAGCTCAACAATTCTAGCTGGCAACAAGGTAGCAATAATTAATAGGCAAGCCCTGGACACTGAGCCGATAGTGAGCTCTTTTATTAATTTGTTTGTAACATGTTATGGCCTGCGCTACTATAACCTGTTTAAAAAAAGAATATAAGAACCCATGATTTCACATATTCATTTGGAAATCTTCAAAATAGAGGGGGCAGACTTCAACACTGTGCCAAAGCTAGCTTACCGTGAATTATAGAATCAGAGCAGTTTATGCTGGAAGAAGGTCATCTGGTCCAACGTCCTGCTCCAGCCACAGCTAATTGAAATTAGATCAGGCTGTTCATAGCCACATCCAGGCAAGATCTGAATACCTCCAGGGTGGAAGACACCACAACCACTTGGAAAAAAAACCACCTGTGCCAGCATTGACTACCTGCATGGTGATTTTTTTTACCTTATGTCTTACTGGAATGTCAACTGCTGCCATTTGTGTTTACTGCCTCTTGGGCCTTCACCATGCAATTCTGAGAAGAGTCTGGCTCCATCTTCTCTGCAGTCATCCCTCAGGTAGCTGAAGGCAGCAATTAGACACCCCTACCAGCTTGTCAGCCCTCAGCCAGTACTGGTACACAGGGTTATTCCATCCCAGATTCAGGACTTTGCACTTGTTGAACTTGGTTGAACTTTATGAGGTTTCTGTCAGGCCATTTCTATGTCTCTTAATGACAAGTATGTCCTGCAACTGCAAACTTCCCACTAGCCATTGATTTCACTTGCTTCTACTCTTTTATTCCTCATTTAGTTACTTGTCTTCTTGTTCGTTCTCCTTCTGCAGACTTAGCTGTATATTTTTTCTTTTATTTATAATTCTAAAGTTTATTTTTCACTTCCATTTCCTCTATAGACTGATAGAACTCTTGAAAATTGGATTTGGTTGGTTTGGTACATGACTAAACTGATGAAACAGTGTGATCCATTCAGGAAAAGAGTGAGGATTAACGAATGTTAAAGAGAATTTCCATCTACTACAAGTTGTGAGTATTCACAGGTCATGAACAGCCTGCAGAGCAGAAATTATTCACTGGAGAAAATAATATAAAATTAAAAATAATAAACCAGATTATTCAATTCTATTGGCAAAAAAATTGCAAATAGGAAACTAGTGAAATCAGTTGAATGTTATTTTATAAACTCGAGTTTTATGATACTGGTTGTGAACTGTATGATAAAACAATTATACCATGATTTAAAAATAGTTTAAATGATACAAAGGCAAATACTCTATTAAATTTGTTCAAAACCAGAGAAATATGGCAACTTATTTAAGTATTGATAATTGGTAATTTTTTAGAGTTATTACTATAGTCATACTAGTGAAATTTGAGATTAGATCATTTTTAAAGAGGTAGGTCATTGCTGTGGTAGAAGCCTAACAGACTCACAATTTAGTTTGTTTATATCGCATCAGCATCTGCAGCTCCATAGGTTTTGTAGCCTTATTGGGCTGCTTTTATTTTCTTGTTCAATCAGTCTCCAGCACAGGGTGAAAAGATTGCTGACATAGAAAGGAGGGGATGTTGTATTCAGATAATTCTTCTAATACCCAGTCTATCACAAACATACCTAAAGCCTGACATTCCATTAATAGCTATCTACCTGTGGGAAAATGTTTTGGTTACCCACACAGACTTGCCCTCCCCTGTCGAAATGAAATGAAAATCAGCTTTCTTATGGCAGCTGTTTTCAGATGTCTAAGTGATTTGTCCCTTTTGCTATGCAGACTTCCGTAGAGGGAGGCAGAAAACCAGATCAATGAAAAACAAATCAAGTGCATACAGTATTAAAGATATAAGTAATGAGTAATTTTCTTTTCTTTAAATTGGACTAGAGATGATGGAAAAACTATGCTGTAGAACACAAAAATGTTCAACAAATGTAGAAAGACCTGTATTTTAGTCAAGTGAAAGGTATGAAGGAACAATGTCTCCATTTTCCCCTTGAAGTCATACAGTTTGAGCTAATTAAAAAAACAAACAAACAAGAAACCAAAACAAACCCTCCAAAACCAAACCAAAAAACTAACCTGGTTTCTGAGTCATGCTACAGGTATAACTGCTCAGAGGCCTAGGTAATGTAGGTCTCCATTAGGCTAAGGTATGTTGAAGGTAGGAAGATAGAAAAGGGAACTGGACACTGATATCTGCCTTCAGTCCCTAAGCATTTCCCAACTTGGGCCTCTAAGTATGTATTGAAATAACAATTGCCAAGAACTCTGAGTTGACGTCTGGTAGGTCTCATCACATTGGAAGATTTACTGGTAGTGGGAAGGTCTGCTCATGGAGTGATTTGAGAAGGGTGTTTACTCTAAGACACTACCCAAGAACTTTCACGTACACACCTGACAAGAAATAAGAGTTTCCTACTGGTGATCACTAAACAGATGGGATGTATAGTGCTCAAAATAATACAGTAATGGGTAACTGAATGAAATTAAGTAACTAATACATTTACTTTATATGGAAGATCATACTGAAACTCTGACAAAGGGTTCTGAGGAGTTTTAGATTCCTATCACATGAGCTAATATCTATGCTGTTTGTGCATTCACAGTTTAATTAAATTCTGACTTCCAATAAGCCTGTAACAAAAGGGGAAAAAAAAAGAAGCATGAAACCCCCACAGATTTTATACAACCCTTGAAGAGGATTCAGAAATATGGATTAAAATTAAATGTTCAATGAAATGATCCAAATGGATTGCTGGGAACTAATATGTCTCAGTGTTAATCGATCCATATTAGGAAAGTAATTACAAATGCACTGCTGTTATTAGCAGTAGTAATTCTTCAGACTAGCTTGGTGAAAAAAATTTTGCATAGAAAGCAAAAGTGGAATATATTACCTTTCCTACAATTTGGAGAAAGATACTATTTTTTAAAAAAAGCAACAACATTAACAGCAACAAAAACCCACAAAAAAAAACCAGCACCAAGAAAATCATAACTTCCCTTATTTAAGCACATCCAGAAAGATTCCACAGGACAGCACTGAGGTTCCTTTCCAGATCAATTAATACCTTGTCTGACTTTGGGTAGTTGCAGCTCAGCATTTACTTACTTTTCCAGGAGTTCCCAACGCAGAGCCAGAGAATACTATTTTAAGTCAGAATCAAAGAGGTGTGCTTCTTAATAAATTATAATAAAAAGTAGGGCAGGTTAAGAGTTTACAGAAAGGAAATCTGTGGTGAATCAGTCTACTTCAGCAAAAGTCATCACAGAGCTAGCAGCTAGCACTGAGAATAAAGGAAGACTTTCACCTAACTTTAGAGAACTAATGGTGAGGAGAAGAATTTTCCTCTGGAGGCAGTCAGCCCTTCTTCATTAACTAAACGAACATCATAAATAAGTATTTTAACATAGCTATCTAATTTTTAGGTAGTTAAAACTAGGTGAGCTGAATATAACATGATGCCTTCCATTCAGAAAATAAGTTACTCAGTCACGTTGAATTAGTTAGCTGGGTTTGCACGCCTGGATGCACATGCTTCCTTTTATTCCCCCATATTATTAGGAGAAAAAAGGTCTGGATCATGGAAACAAAGTGAAGATAATAGCAATCAATAAATATAACACTAGTTAGTGGGGGCTGACAACAGAAGAAAACAGAAAATAGCATGAACAGTCTGAGTAATGAAAAGAGTACGCCAATGCAAAGTTCTCTGTGACAAGTCCATAGGACGAGGCAGGAACAGATATGGCACACGTGAGAAAGAATCAGAGTCTTAACTGATAACATTGAATGGCAAAACAAGCAGGTAAAGGACAAAGGTCAAGAGGAAGTAGCAGCATTATTGCTGCTCTGATTGAATTAGTGTAAAAGCCAGTGTGGAGCAGTAGCTGAAAACAGCAGTAAATTTACCACAATGTAATAGTTTCTATGAATAAAAGCGATTACATCAACATTACTTTACATATAGATTTGTGCTGTATAAGCTGATATGGAAGCGTTGAAAAGAAAATAAAAATAGCAGGGGAATTGGTTCCCTTCTGTCTTCTTTAGCTTTTATTGAGAATGATAGAATAAATGCAGACTACCTTTTCTATACTAGACACACATGTTTTTGTCAGTATATACTTGTTTTCAAAGGAACTTTGGAATAAAATCTTCGTATCTGTTTGCATGTTAAGGGACCACAAAACACAGAAAACAAAAAGGTCTTAAACAAAGACTTAGCTACAGGTTAGTCTAACCTCTTCTCATCCTATGTAAACCATTTCATGGTATATATAACCTCTGAAAAGTATGGGCAAAAAGAATGTTTTCAAGTATTCAACGACTGTCATCTTTTTGTGTAGTGTCCAGCAATCTTTCCCAATATTGTCCATGCTAGTTAGCAAACTGTTACTCTTGATACATATTCAAAATTGTGTGTCTCAAAAAAATATGAAACATGGGAAACTTCATGTTCTAATAGTAAGTAAAGCATTAAGATCTGTATTTTGTGTTATTTCAATTATTGAACACTTTGTTGACTGCAGATCTTGGAAGTTGCTAAGCCTTACAATCCCCTGTTCTGCAGATCAGCTAGCTGAAGGTACTTACAAGGTCATTAAGTTTTAACTATAAAAAATGGGAATAGCACTTGTTTATCTGAAATTTAAGTGCTTTAAAAGTCCCAGGCTCCACGTCATCTTGTTAAATCTTTGGCTCTTTTAGGCAAACTCTTATTTAAAACTGATTTCTTTTCTTACAACCCTGCAAAAACTTACCCGTAAATGTCTCCAGAGCAGAAAGATCAAGAAATGCCTAAGGAGCAACAATTTTGTCTATTTCTAACCTATACAATCAATACTGCAAACACCAAGGTAGTTTGTCCATAAGCCTTTGGAACAATTTGGGAAATCTGTATGTGAAATCCAATTTGGTTTTATGAAACATTTTACTCCTGTGTAGCTATATTATGGATGTGACAGCACTCTTAACTGCCTGAGATTCTGAAAGGCAGACCATAAGAAAAAAACCCTCAAATATCTCCATTATTATGCCATTTGTTACCATGTCATAGGGATTATTATTATTTCTGGTTGACCACATCAGCCAGAGCAAAGGAAAATCAGATACACAGGTGACACAGAGAATACTTAATTCAAAGGAGAAGATAGGAAGAAGTAAATCTGAAATCCTTGGAGTTCACTCATATAAATAGTGCACAAAATTAGGAGAAATCTGAGGCTAAAGAAGCTGTAAAGAGCACCGGTAAGCATTTACCTAGTGCTCAGTGTGTCAAATGTAAGCATTAGCTTTCTCTTTCCAAATATGCATATTACAAAGCATTTTGACAGCATGACATTTTTTGATTTTAAAAAATACTCTGCACATCCTTCCAAAAACATTATGCCTCAGTCTTGCGCCTTTCCTTTTGAAATTAGTGGTAAAAGTTTCAGTGGAAGCTGTGCCTGACTTGTACAAGAAAAATTACATCAGTGCAGAATCCTTCGAAAAATCCCCCTTTATACTTTACATAACAGTAGGTCAACAATTATGTGTTTGTTTTGGAGGAAAGGGATAATAAATAAACTATTGTACTGGATCTTTCAAGATGCGTCAAACAAGATAACACAGATCAAAAGTTATACCACTAAATGATTTGATCACTCTTATTTTCTTGTCCTCTGTACTCGACCCACAAAATAGCTACACAACAAAAGATAATTCATATTCTTTCAAACACATGTGGAAGGGCATCCAGGTTAGACCTCTGTGATAATCCATTTGACATCTTGCACCAAATTAACTTTTCACATTGGAGATTTGACAAGACGATAGAGAAATAAAGAATGTACAATGGGTTTCTTATTTTTATTTTTTCATGATAATTATTTTAACAGTAGCTGACAGATAACACACAAGGATGAGGAAAATGCTCTTGGATTTTGAAAGTGAGGTCAACTAAGCATGTAATTACTTTCTCAAAGGTTAATATAATTGGACTCATCTATTAGAACAGGAGTTCAAGTTTTGGTCATTGTGTTCATATTGTTCCTCATTACCCGTTGTGAGTGCTACAAAAATAATACTATCTCTTTCAAAACAATTTAAACGCTCCCAAGATGCTAAATGGTGAACAGTTTTATTACTTTCTGTTGTTAAAACTATTGGTGACTTCTTTATTTTAATGTCTATCTAATATGGGAAAATATGACATAACACATGAAATACTAACAATGATATTTGAAATTGTATAGCTTTTTTCCATGGCAAGCTTTCAGCCTCAATTTTTCTTAATTTAAAAATCAGAATTGCCACTCAAAAAACAATGAAAAGTGGACAACTGAGACACAGGACTACTCTGCATGGAAGGATTTATATACAAATATAAATCAACTCTGACAGATTTGATATGCTTTGGAGAAAAATAAAAAAGCTAATAGAGAAAACATTTGCTCTTTTAAGGCAGTCTGAAACGTGGCAAAAAGTAAAAGAATTATTAGAAACTGACAAAATGGCAATGCTGCCAAAAATCAGGCCTTAAAAAATTCCCTACAGATGAGACCCATATTTCAGATTTCATACAATATACTCTTTCCTTCATGAGAAGGAAGGGACAGGGAATGGGAAGTGCATGCTTCAGTGTAATTCTACAAGAAAGAATTTTAAAACTTGCAAATATATCAGCATTTTAGCTTGTATTTGTCTATCTTGTGCTATACAAGTATACTAGAGTTTCAGCATTTCCAGCTAATAGATACGTCAATTATTTCAATAGAAGTGTCAAAACCCTGTAATCACTTTACTGACTATAAACCACCTGATTTTTCCCAGCTTTGCATAAGCAACCCATTTCGGATCAATATAACTTTAAATATTTGAGTTAAGTACTAGCTCTGCAAATGGGTTTGAGATCTCTGTTCTTTTTCATTTACATATAGAAGTGATAAAAAGACTACAGAAGTGGAACCAAGCTGGCAATTCTGTTGATAAAAAATAATGTAATTCCCTCTCTCATACCTTTGTCAATTATTTAAACTATAAATGGGAAAATAAACTATTTTCAGTCACAAAATAATAATCTTTAACTTAAAATTCAGAGATTAGATTGAGTTGTACATATATTCTAAGGCATCATTGTTAGGGTACAACTATATTGCAAGGTTTTCCTGTTATTACCAACTGAAAAAAAGAATAATCCAGGTTATTAGAGTTATTGTCTTGGGGCCAAAAATATTTTAGCACAGTCTGCTAGAAACAGGCTAGAAACTCCAAGACTCTGCTCTGGAGGAATAAGGACCCATAGATCTAACAAGTTTTCAGAGATTTAGGGTGGCAGGGTAACGCAGATGTAACATTCAGAACCTGTAAATGCTGAATTAGCAGTGTCCCACATCTTTTATAACACATATTAAGCCGAAGTTTCTAAATATTTTTCCATAAGTAACAAAGAATAATCATGATAGATGAGTCCTTCTAAAAGAATAGTCATAAAAATTAAATCTGGTTTATTTAAATTTGTTTGATTTTTTCCCTTATTTCTTGAAAAAAAAAAAAAAAATCCTACACTGTAGCAAACGTCTGACT
Organism: Dromas ardeola; assembly: GCA_013398915.1. Taxonomy (NCBI): domain Eukaryota; kingdom Metazoa; phylum Chordata; class Aves; order Charadriiformes; family Dromadidae; genus Dromas; species Dromas ardeola. The sequence continues at coordinate 98,563 of VYZM01022204.1, read as the reverse complement.
TTCTTCAATAAGGTTACAGTTTCATTTGGGGGCATTCATTTCCTGCTTGTACCAGTAGGCATTTTCCTTTCCCCCTCAGTAATATTTGTTCTTGCTGGTTATCTTTGAGATTTTATCTTCGAGATCAAGTTTATCCAAGAGAAAAAGGAGGTCATAAATTACAAAGCCAAATTGTGTTATCACATGCATTTTTGCAGTGCGTTCAAAGAAGGAGTATGTGGAGGCTGAAAACCGCATAATCTCCCACAACAATGATTTTCACTGCAGTCACATGTGATTACATGAATAGTCAAATACAAAGAAAAAGGGCAATTTTTCAGGGTGAAGTAGTCTAGTAAAATGCCTATTAAATGGTATAATGATACAACTATACAAGCAATAATATTTATACAAACTGTAAAAATTTGGGACATAAAAAAATAATGGAATTATAAATAGCACGTATTGCTATTCTATAATTTTAGTTGTTTTATTTTGGCTAGGAATTATGTGAAATATTAATTATTTTTTTTTAATTATTTCTGAACAGTTTTCTAAAAAAAGCATGAAAAACGCAACACTTTTGAAACAGTGAAGACGGGACAGTTAGCAGCATTTACGCTGCTCCTGGGAAAGTCAACAGAAAACAACTACTCATTCAAAAGTCATAGAGACGGAGAGAAACCATGAGTTAAATACAATCCAAAAGCTGAATTTTCACCTAATTTCTAATAAATATCATTCTCTGAAAAGATCAGTCCTCAGTGAAATATAAAGATACAGAGATTTAGGAGATATGCTGTCAAAGTGAGATTGATATTTACTGAGAACAAAATTAAAGAAGGAACATGTCAGAAGGATATGCGGGAAACCTATAATCCAGGTAAAAAACCTGTAAACTAAGGTAAAAAAATACCAGAAATACTAGAAAAAGTTAAAAAAAAAAAACCCTAAAATTAATGCCTTGTGAATTTTGAAAAACAACACGATGCATAGACTAAGATGTGACAATGCACGAAAAATATTTTCTGTCCCTATTCAGGGATTGATTATTACAATTTTTCTTAAAGGAACTAATTGATTTCTCTACAGTAATGTGAAATTTTGCATGTAACAGTGAAGAAATTATTTAGTAAACACAATTTTTAAAAGAAACTGTTGAAAAAAACAGTGAGTGTAAAGTCATTTGTTGTAGATAAATTCAAGGATACAAATATATGATTTTTGATTTAAATCTTAAAATATGAGAGGGAGAGTATATAAACAGTTATCTTCAATGTTTTTGTATGTCTGTATTTTTGGGTGAATAAAATGTTTGTGTCACTTTGAAACAGTTGTGCATAATATTTAAGTAATTTAAGTAATAATATTTTGGAAATATGTGCTGTGAGGGTGTCAATAGGCATTTAGATAAAGGGATATAGTGGAAATATCTAAATTTTCAAAATACTTTAACAAGATTCCACATGAAGAAGTATTAAGGAAACTAAATTGCCACAGAACTGGTGGACAGGAACCTTAATTGGGACATATAAAGCTGGTTTATGTATAGAAAGCAAAGGAGAGAGCTTAATTCTCACTTTTCAGGGGAGAGAAGTGTCTGTAATCAGTTCTCAAGGGCTGGTGCTGGGATTAGTTTTTAGACAGCTTCTTCAGCAATGACCTAAAGAAAGGAGGAATCGGTGAGATCACCAAATTTGCTGCTGATGTTAAGCTTTGGATAATTGTCAGATGCAGTAATGACAAGGAACTCTAGAAGGATCTCTCATACCTGAGTTAATGGGTAAAAAAGGTGGAACATGACCTTCAGTGTAGATAAATGCAAGATCTTGGGGAAAAAAAAAATCTAAAATAAAATTACATGATGCTAAAGTTGTGAGTAACAGTTATAACTCAGGAAAAAGATCCTAGGAGAATTGTTAGCAGTCGTCTGAAATTTTCAGTTCAGTGCATGATGGCACCAGGAGAGCAAAGAAAATATTGAGGGCACCATTTAGAGGGTTAATGGCAACAATAAAGAGAACATCATTAAAATTTACTTAACACACTACTTAAAACCCTTGGGGCACTCTCATCTTGAGTGTATGTTCTGCTGAGTGGACAGTTTCCATTCTCTGTATCTGAAGAATAACAGAGTAGACTAAGGGTGGGTAAGGAGAAGGACAATTAAGTTATTAAGCTTGGGAGTAACCAGGTTTCTGTATGTTTCCTGCGTAGCACCTGCCATTGAGAGACAGCATTCTATTGAGATTACCTGGATAGATGGACCATTGGTCTGACAAAGTTGTTCATGCTTTGTGTTTTTTAAAAGCCTACTTTATATACATATATTGCGTTGCTTTATTTTTTAAATACAAGTCCAGTGGTGATCCCAAGTTTACATGTTTACTGAGCCTTCAACAGAATTTAGATTATCCTGACGTGGTGAAGAATGAGAAGCATGTTCACCGATGAACTTTTATATGGGAAGCTTGATGCAACCACTAAAACTGTCAGAGCAGTGTTTTTACCTGCGATGCTTGAGTCTGGTTCCCATGGTCTGGTCTCTTCTTAGCTCTGGAGTGATCTACTAAGAAGTAAAAGTGAAACTGCACAGATAATTGAAGAGGGGAGCATTAGGAGGTTGTCCTGCGTGGCCAACATTTCCTTTCCTGAATGTGACTTTCTTGAAATAAATGCCACCGCTGCAGTGCAGTTTGATATGAACAACCGCATTCACGCCCAGTGACTCAGCTTGACATACAGAAGTGCCATTGCTTTTTTGTTGACACCCCCACTTCCAAACAGTAGCAAAGAATTACAAAGGTTCAAGGGTATTTCTCCAGTAAGATTAGGTACAAGTATTTATAGTACTTTTTATTGCTAAGTATGATGTTATATGGCATGGAATATCCCTCTGGCCAATTTATATCAGCTGATCTGGCCCTGTCCCTGCCTAATTTCATACCCACCCCCATCCTTCTCACTGTGGAGTCGGAATGGGAAAAAGAGAAAACCTTGACGCTGTGCAAGCACTGTTCAGCAATAGCCAGAATATTCGTGAGTTAGAAACACAGTTTTAGCCACAAATACAAAACACAGAACAATACAGTCTGCTATGAAGAAAGTAAACTCCACCCCAGACAGACACAATACAATCAATAAAAAAATATTACTTAATATAATGATGTAATGTACTGAGTAAACAAATAACAATGACATAGTTAACCATTACATCTAAAACAATCATATGAAGCACAAGTATTGGTAATAGTTGGTGACGCTTTGGGTCCTTAATGACAAGCAAAAAAGCGGAAAAAGGATCAAAAGATAAAAGTGATTAACACGTAACATTACTTAGGTAGTAGGAAATTTTAATGTCCTAGGGAGGAAACTCTTAACTAACAGTTCAATTCTGAAAAGTTTCAAGAAGATATGAAGCCCTGCATTAACAAATCTCATGGTTAGACCAATACTGTCATGCCAAATCTTTCTTTTATCATCTTAAGCACTAATATAAAACTACCTTAACCTATATAGGGAATCACATAAGTATATAGACTGTACATTATGAGCTACTTTGCAGTTAGACTTTTTATTCTGACCTTTTTACCTGTGGAGAGCTCAAATTCACCTTTCTGGTGAAAAGCCTTACAGGCTGTATCTTCACATGGTATGATAACACACAAGACAGTTTCAGCTTCTGAAGACAAAGGAACTCAAACAGAAGGTCACATAATCTCAGTAGTATTCAGGAAAATGGTGTGCAGAAAACAGATTAAAAAAAAATAATATTAACGCTAGTCTTGTAAAAACATCATTGTATTTTCCTCTTCTTTTTGTCTGGGTGTGTCAGAGCAGGAATCTCAGGAAATACATATGGTCTTAAAATTCCTAACACTTCATGTTCACTTTTATTCATGTAAAATCTACACACCCCAAGCTATTGTAATCACCAAGCTCAAAATCTATTTTCTGGGAAGTCATAGGCTAAAATGTTGATTTCACCAGCAAGTCCATATTAAAAACAAACAAACAAACAGACAAACAAACTCCCAAAACCTTACAACAAAACGTTCAAACAAAAAACAGGGGTGGTTCGTTAGAAATCCTTCACATGGGCCAGTATGTGCTACTGAGAGAGTGGCAGAGGTGAAGATAGCTTTGGGTAGTGGATAGGAGTATTTGCAACTAGAAGCATTCTTACATTAGCACAGCTGGTGAAGACCAAAAAGCACTTTTATTGCTTTCTGTTAACATGGTGGTAGCAGCAGTGGGCTTCTGAGCACAGTGGAGGTAGAGGTTAGTAGTTAACAGCGTTATTGTAGCTGCGGTTCTTATGATGAGGAACTTCTGTTTATTGTGCTATTTAGAAAGCCTTTTGGAAATAACCTTTATTTGGGATGGGGGTTGGAGGGAGTAGGAGACTGAGGAAAATAACTGCTACGAGCTACTCAGCCAGGGACAGAGTGGAGAATAGCAAGCCATGTGGAAGAAATGCTCCTCTGGGAGGGCTGAGCCACAAGAGATGGCGACACATTGCTGCTCCCTTAAATGAGCGCTTCTCATTTAGAATTACTTCCCAAGTCTGTGGCTTTCAGCACTCTTTCTTTCTTCAAGGGCCTGTGGGAGTTCTTGTTCCACCTGAAAATAAAAAGCAGGGCTATTACAAACTCTTAATTTAGGGTTGCATCCCCATTACTGCACACAAGGTAGAATCATATCCTCTCTATTCTTAAACCAGAACTAGAAGTTGCAAGAAATTGCTGTACTATTTGAAAGCTTCCACTCTTGTGGCATGTACTTTCACTAGAACCCCTTTTTTGCATAGAAAGGTAATTTTTTTATTTTACTACACAGTCTTCTGGGAGAAAATGAGATTATTTCAGCTCATTTAGAAGAGAGAACAGACTCAATTTTGTTGTTGTTGTTGTTGTTTTTTTAAATTACTTGAATTTTTATCCATTCCCCTTTATGCATCTCACATCAAGCAGGAATTTGATTAAGTCACTGTCTGTCATTATGAGCAGAGTGAATGGGTAATGCTAAGACCAGAGTTTTAGTGATCATTTCTTGGGGTTTGTTTTGTTTAACACATTGCCTCTCCTTTTAGTTACCTGGATTTTTTTACCTCCTTCCCTAGGCAATAATCAGCTGTGAGAAGAACATCTATTCATTAAAGTGCATTTAAATGAATCTAGGCTAAAGTAATTTCAAAATTATCTTCTGTACCCCCAGATCCTCTTCATATAAATCCTTAATTTGAAGTATTCATACCTTAAACTTAGAGGATGTAAAATTTGAAGTTATCTTTAAGTTACTAACCACAACTAGGAAAAAAATATTTAAGGAACACAGAATGAAAAACATCAGAACTTTCTGACTTTCAGTGCATACTGGAATGAGAGAGCAGAGAAAGCTACAGCTCCCTGAGTTTTCCTGAAAAATCCCTGTGCCATCCATTGTGGGATAGGACTCACTTTTGTTAATAAGCAACTTCTGAACAGTTGTACTGTTGGGTAGTAAAACACTTCATTTAGGTTGTGTGGGAATATTTTCATATATACACAACACATACAAATAAATAAAACATTAAAATTGTATATATTTAAAAAAATGAAAAAAATGAAAGTACATATTAAAATTATTCTTTAAAAGTCCCCTCAAATATATTTGTAATCCAGTATCTGATTCAAGCCAGTATCCAATCATGATTCTGATTCATCCAGTATCCAATCATGACTGGATGGATAGATGAGGGGAGGGCAGTGGATGTTGTCTACCTTGACTTCAGCAAGGCGTTCAACAGCGTCTCCCACAGCATCCTCATAGGGAAGCTTAGGAAGAGTGGGTTAGATGAATGGACAGTAAGGTGGATAGAAAACTGGTTGAAAGACAGAGCTCAGAGAGTCGTGGTTAGGGGCACAGAGTCTAGTTGGAGGTCAGTGATGAGTGGTGTTCCCCAGGGGTCAGTACTGGGCCCAGTCCGCTTCAATATATTCATCAAAGACCTGGATGAAGGGATAGAGAGCACCCTCAGCAAGTTTGCTGATGACACAAAGCTGGGGGGGGTGGCTGACACACCAGAAGGCTGTGCCGCCATACAGAGAGACCTGGACAGGCTGGAGAGTTGGGCAGAGAGGAACCTTATGAAATTCAACAAGGGCAAGTGTAGGGTACTGCACCTGGGGAGGAATAACCCCCTGCACCAGTACAGGTTGGGGGCCGACCTGCTGGAGAGCAGCTCGGTGGAAAGAGACCTGGGAGTCCTGGTGGACAACAGGATGACCATGAGCCAGCAATGTGCCCTTGTGGCCAAGAAGGCCAATGGCATCCTGGGGTGCATCAAGAAGAGTGTGGCCAGCAGGTCGAGGGAGGTCATCCTCCCCCTCTACTCTGCCCTGGTAAGGCCACACCTCGAGTACTGTGTCCAGTTCTGGGCTCCCCAGCTCAAGAAGGACAGGGAACTGCTGGAGAGGGCACGGCAAAGGGCTACCAAGATGATTAGGGGACTGGAACACCTCTCTTATGAGGAAAGACTGAGGGAATTGGGTCTCTTCAGTCTGGAAAAGAGACGACTGAGGGGGGATCTTATCAGCACTCATAAATACTTAAAGGGTGGGTGTCAGGAGGATGGGGCCAGGCTCTTTTCAGTGGTGCCCGGCAACAGGACAAGAGGTAATGGGCACAAACTTGAGCATAGGAAGTTCCACCTAAACATGAGGAGGAACTTTACTTTGAGGGTGGCAGAGCACTGGAACAGGCTGCCCAGAGAGGTAGTGGAGTCTCCGTCTCTGGAGACATTCCAAACCTGCCTGGACCAACCCCTACCATTCTGTGATTCTGTGATTCTGTGATCTACTCAAACATTGACCACTATTAATTAGAGCTGCGGAGACATACCTCTCTCTTTTGAGAATATACATGCCATTTCTAATGAATTCAGAAAAACAGTAACCTACAGATGGGCAGATTCCACCTTCAGTATAATTTTTCAGCAAAGACTTCATCATTTAATCACATTTGCTGTGAGCAGAGAACTGCGTGACCATGGCAATGACACTATACACCTGCATAGATCTGATTGCTGAAGCAGAGCATAAGACCTTAATTTAGAAGAGTACATAAGCTCACACCTATCTGCAAATATGTCCTTAAGCCTCACTGACACTGAAACAAAAATCCTGAATAGAAGTAATTTTGTGACCTTGGACAACACAACAGATGCAGCATGCTGCAGGATAGCACCTCACTCACAAGATCTCTAGACATTAGCACAATAAAAGCAAACAACATGGATTTCAGACAATGGGTAGCAATTGCTTAGCTACAATCTAACTTTCTTTTTTCAAGATGTAATTTTCAGCGCAAAAAACAAATGCAGGAAAATAAAAGGAAACCTTCTGCACCCTCAAGATAGTTACTGATCTTGGTACCGAATGTTTGTTCTTCTGGGTAATCTTTTGGGTTTATACAACACATGGAGAGTATGGGTGCTTCTGAATACAAATGATGATAATTTTAGTGAGAAAGAAGAGAACGAAAAAAAAAAATAGATCTCTCAGAAAAACAGAACTACAAAACTTACCAGTAAACCCAGCTAAAACAGGGAAAAGAAAAATCAAGGGAAAGTGGTTTAGGTGTTCACAGAAGAAATTGCACAGTTCAGAGCTTGCACTGGAAGAGGTATCATTATCTATAGATGGAAGAGAAATGCCAGACAAAGGTGACTGAATGGCTTGACATGAAAAAACACCTGACGTTGCATGAGTAAAATCTACCTAGTTACTTATGATTGATTTTGATATCATCAACCAAAGGAAAGAAGGCAATCAATAGCAAGAATTAGATACAGATGGAATGAAATGTCACATAGGCTTCACGTTATACATTTTCTCTTTTAAAATGTTTCAAGTAAAGGAAATGAGTAATGCACCGGAACAAAACCTATCACCAAATTTTAATAAGTAAAGCACTCGCAAAGTTAGCCTTAACTTAGCCAAGGACTAGAAGAGCACTGAGGCGTTTTACTGTATAGCTGTGGAGCAAATTTAATAAAAAAAATGCAAGACATATACCAGCTCTCTTGGAAAATGAGCTATTGTAGTTCTGTGTGATATGTTGGAAAGCCAATTTTATGAGTCAGCAGCAGCACACAAAGATGAGCGAGGTTTGCAATCTTAAAATTGTACTGATTTATTTTTTTAAGTTTATGTGAGGAAACAGGCATTTCTCTTTAGCCTTTTAAAACTTGTAAATGATAATGCATGACTTTATTATTAATTTGTAACATAACAAAAATTATATATCCTATAGCTCAAACTTTTACTAAAACCACAAAACTTATAGCCTTTCTACTGTTAAATTCCTTAGTCCAGGTGAGGCTCATCAGAAGGGGCTCAGGGAGCTAGCAGTGATATACTAGATGTTACCAGTTCACCACTGAATGCCTGCTTGGAGAGGCAGCTGGGGTTCTCCCTCAAAAACTTAAACGTTATAGGTGGTTTTACGCATGTTCTCAGTAAAGCGTAGATGAGTAGGAGGTCCTAGAGTGAGTAGGATGACACAAGCAGGTGTTCCCCACCTCTTTTTTTTTTTTTTTTTTTTTTAAATCAAGATGTTTCTTCAGGGTTTGCAAACCAGGAAGAAAATGTACTCTTTCCATAGGCATATAGCATTTGACTGTGGAAATTTAGAATTTAGATTAAGATAAAAGCCTGGCTAAAGCACAGCCAACTACACCTGCCATGTGTTTAGTGGCTTTACAGGACAGAAAAAGAGTAAAACCCAACACATAGGCAAAACTTCTCTTTATGACTTTTACAACTCACATTTACTGACCTAAAGACATAATGCTGGCACACTTCTTAACTTTAAAACTTCATGAGAAGTGCAGATTCAGATCTGACAGACAGCCAAAGAGAACAGAAATGCACTAAGTTGTGTAGGATGCAAATGAGGAAGACTTGGCTAACAGGCAGATGTACTCTACTCATCCTTCAATGGTCTAGAATCCACTAGGATCTCAAACAGAAGACTATGGCTATATTAATATAACAGCATAACCTGCTTTCAAACTTCACACGGTCCTAACATATGTTGTATGCACACTTAAAAGATTGAGCTCTTCTAAAAATTGCGCCCTATACTTGAACTGTGTTCCTCTAAAAATATCAGATGAGAATTCAGGACCAGAAACTTTATGCAGGAAAGAAAATCTGAAGATACTATAAACTGTGCAATTTTACAGGAAGCTTCTCATTATTCAAGATGTATTCAGTGAATTTGGAGTCAAAAAGTCACAACGTGATCATTCCCACAAGTTCGAGGAAGTCACCTCACAGATCCATTCTGGATGGATATCTACATCCGTGATTTGGACAAGCTACTTTTGATTTGGGTGGTTCAGCAACCATGTGCATGAATTCTAACAATAGGCAGATCTTAAGGAGACTGACTATTCAGTCAGTGTGTATGTGCATAGGGAACAGCGTGTGCGTGGAGGAAAGAGACTCTCCCCCTTTGCTCTGCTCTGCTCTGCTCTACTCCATTCTACCCTACTCTGTTCTCATGAGACCCCACCTGCAGTAGTGCATACAGTTCTGGAGTCCCCAACGCAAGAAAGACATGGACTTGTTGGAGCAAGTCCAGAGGAGGGTCACAAAAATGATGAGAGTGCTGGAATGCCTTTCCTATGAAGACAGGTTGAGAGAGATGGGGTTGTTCAGCCTGGAGAAGAGAAGGCTCCAGGGAGACCTTATTGCAGCCTTTCAGTACATAAAGGGGGCTTATAGGAAAGATTGGGACAGAATTTTTACCAAGGCCTGTAGCAATAGCACAAGAGGTAACAGTTTTAAGCTAAAAGACAGTAGATTTAGATTGGATACAAGACAGAATTTTTTTTTTTATGATGAGGGTGCTAAGACACGGGAACAGGCTGCCCAGAGAAATTGTGGATGCCCCATGACTGGAAGTGTTCAAGGTCAGGTTGAAAGGGGCTTTGAGCAACCTGGTCTAGTGGAAGATATCCCTGCCCATGGTGGGGGGGATGGATCTTCAAAGGTCCTTTCCAACCCAAACCATTCTATGATTCTATGGTTAGACATAAGAACCAATTGTACTGACACATGACCAGGGTTGTTTCATTAATGGTGATGTTCCTTAAAATCCCTATGATGGAAAGTAATGTATCAATGAAAATTATATTTTTACTTATTCAGTGGAACCAGTAAGGTAATGGTGCTTATTAATTTCAAATGTACAACTCTAAATTACAGGAACATTCATTAAGACAAAATATTTTTTTCTGAATCACATTTCTTAGTAACTAATTATAAAAAAGTATATTTCCATTTTTACAACAGCTGGCAAAGGATGTAAGAATTAGCAGAGAATACTGGACTCATCCTAGCCTCTATACTTACTTTTCATTAGTCTGCCCATGTTTAAGGAATTTTTTTCTCCGTTGTCACTTTCTATCAGCTATAGTTTGTATAATTCATTACAAAAATTCATTACAAGAGGTACTGAAAATAGAACTAATGATATCAAGTTAAAGCAGAAAATTCCCAGGCTACAAAATATGAAAAGTAATTTCTGATTGGGCTGAAAGGGGAAATACGTTATAAAAAAGAAGAGTTTATCTGAACCTAAAAAGCAAACAGTTTTAGTGTGAGTGATGTAAAACTTTACAATAGAAATCACATGATAAAATGAAATAGAGTTACAAGTGGATGGCACTTGGTTAATTCTTCTTTATTATGTCATTTCCTTAGCATTTAACACAACTAAAACAGATAATATATGACGTGACAAGTTAATTCTTCTGTGACACTACAGTACAGGAACATTATGTAATCTTATTCAGCACTTTGTTTATTAAAATGCACTTTTAATTTCATGCTTTATATGTTGGGCCTTTACTCATGATTTGAATTAGTACCTTCTGTCTTGCAGATTGCATTTTCTTAATATGTAATAATACAAGTTAAATATGCTGGCTAGTTTATCGCTGCTCTTCTGCTGCCAGATAGTTTGCTAACCTATATTACCCACAGTTCCCGTAGGAAACTACTCATGGGTACGTACGAAATAACCTCGTATATCGAATATGGCAGTACAAGGAAGAGTGGAATAGCTAGGATTGCAACCAAAACTACACAATTTTTTTATCTATATTCACTCCATGCTTCCTTTCTCTGCCCTGTAGTCTGAGTTAGATATACGTGCTCACTGCGATATACTTTCCAGCTTCATGGATAGCCCTTATCATGACTTCATAAGAAAAATCTGTCTGTTGTGTGCTTTAAGGCATTAAAATCCAAAGTGTTAAGGCTAATATATGTCAGATGTTACCCATAATTTGATAAGCAACAGAGTTAAATTTCATTTCTCAGGAAGCTGCACCAAAACCTTTAGTTCTGGCCCTTGTTCTGGAAGAGAGAACTACTTACTAGTCGCTCTTTAGCTCTTGTGGATTTTCTTCTGCACATTGGTGCAACTCCAAAAGAGGATTTAACATTTCTAGCAAACTAAAACATTTTGATTTTTCAATTTCAGAGTCCTTCCTAGGTTAAAAATCATGCTTCTTGCTCGATTTGCCACCCCTTGGGAAAAACATATGAGGTATCAGGAGGCAGCCACTTTGTTTATTGGTGAATCTTCCTCTTTTCACATTATTCCTCTTTTAAATCGGACAAATAAAACATAGTTTTCCTTTTGCATGATTAGAAAACAAGATCTTTGATTCTAAGGGGTGACGTTTTATACTACTGTGTGAATCACTAGGATTTCTGCATTATGCTATGGTCGTTACATTGACCACCTCCTCTGTTTAACTTTCATAGTGACGCTTCACCGCACAGTGAAGCTGATATTACAGATTTTAAACAGACACTTGACTGTAGCATGTACACCATTTTAGTAACGATGATTTTGGAACCTGCCTGACAGCGGTCTATTTTCAGACACCTTAAGAAGTATCTTCCTAAAAGCCCTCTTTTATAAGGAGTGGCTAATCTGCACAGATTTTAGGCTGCTGGTATGTCAAAGGAACTTTTCCAATAATTTCTGAAAGTTTCTGAACATTTGCCTTCATTATCATGTATACTAAAAATAAAGAGAGTTTTCCCAGAAAAATACACTCCAGTAAGCTCCAAATGTTTTCCTCAAATTTTCTCTATGCAAATTTAACTTTCTAATTTTCTGTTATTTCTTATTCATACCCCAATTACATCAGTCCAGTTAATAATTACAGTTACTTCAGTGATATTATGCTTTCGTCTTTAATACCAATTAAAATTAGAGATTTACTCAAGTGTTATCTGTTTCCAATCAATACGCTTATTTTTCATAGAACTTTATATACACTGTGATGATTATAATTTAAGTAGACATGAACTTTTAAAAAATCTTTAATAAATAGAAAATTATGAACATAAAATTAAATGTTAATGAAAAATTATCCCTTATTTCATTTTGTAAATTTAATATTCTCCAAGAAATTATTAATTGGTTTAATCTAATTTTTCTTGTCTCTTTTACGCCTTTCTTGGCATACGTGTTCATTCCATAACATAACATAAGTAATGCCCAAAGATAATATGTGATAGAGTATTAGGCTGTCTTTCAACGTAAGTGGGAACCAGCTTATTTTTAGTTGTACTAAGACCATGGATGACATCCTTCTATTACTCATAAGGGTTAAGGGCAGATTTAGGTAAAGCCCATATGAACTGTATGCCAGACATATTTCTCTGAGTCACACAACCTTTTCTAAGTTCTTTCTGGGTTCTATAAAGGAGATTTTTTTTTTTCCACTGGGCTGTATCAGATTATAATTGTGCTCCTTGTTCAGATATAGCAGATGTGACTGAAGAGGGGTCAGAGAGCGTTAATCCTTCACTCCATACCACTGAACTACTCACAGAACACAGCACACGGACTCCTCATACTGCCTACCAATATCAAAGCGTATCCAGGCAGATGATCCAGGGGATTCTGGTGCTGATGAACTGGGACATAGGTTAAGTAGCATGGATAAAGGAGACAAATTCATGATCTATATTCAGGATCAATTCAGTGGACTACATAGGGAACCAGAGTCTGGCAGCCCTGCGAGCACCCTGAATCATTCATCGCTCCCTTGAACTTAGACATCACAGGATGCAAAGTGACTAAACTAACTACAGAAGTGTGTCTTCCATCCACAGTAGAGGAGGACTTCAACTTTCGGTTGTTAAATAAAGCGGTTTTGGAGAGGATCAGTCTTTCCAATTTCATAGACTCAATATGAACTTCTAGCTAAATGAAAAGTTGAGGAAAAAACAACATTGTTGAATTTTTTGTGTCTGTGTTGATCTCACTCAGAGTTGGCTTTTTGCCTGGTCATTTCTTGGTGCCCAATGGGAAACATCATGGAGACCAATGCATCAGCTTTCACTATCTGCAAACTAAGAAGGAAAAAAAGACCAATTTCATGGCACAAAATGTCTAAAGTGATAGTGAAGGCAAAAGGTTCCAAATGCCGTTACCTGCTGTCAGAAATGGATCTTTTAAAAGCAGATAAAAGCTGATCATGTCCCTAAAGTAAAATAAACCAGGGGATGACAGGAAAAGATATTTATAGGGAATGAAAGGAAAGTGCTTTGCTTTGGAAGCAGGCCATAAGGGAAAGTGCAGCTAAGGATAATTCATTTTACAATCTTCCCCAGGCTGTATTAGTCCTCTTGCAATTTTGCAGAATAATAGAACTAAAATGTTCTTTCCTGGAGCTGTGGGTTCAGCGTCATTAGGTCTTTTTTTTTTTTT
>VYZM01022204.1:53623-84765 GCA_013398915.1 Dromas ardeola | reverse complement strand
TTTTTTTTTTTTTTTGTATACTGGCATTTAGATAGCAAGGAGATCCATCCCTTTTATCACCCAAAATGGACAGAAACAGATAATTAGGTTACCTGTTCTAATATCTGGAAGGATCAGCTAAGCTTAGGGATGTAATGTATTTGACTCTTTAGAAACAGCCCACTGCTTCTTTAGGAATTATGTCAACTAACTCTTATAAATCCAGTTGGTCATAGCTGGAAATTGTTGCTAATAGGCCTGATCCAAAGCCCACTTGAACGGCGAGACTCTCACTGACATTGCTGCCGTCACTGATGTTAGCTGGTTGTGAAGCAAGCCCTAGGAGATCACAAAAAGGTTATGATATTAAAAAAATAAAAAATAAAAGAATCATACTTGCATATGAATCTTGCTGCAGGGGGAAGTGGAAGTCTGTCAAGTAAAGTAAGGCACTAGGAAACGGTGGTATGATAATGGCAGAATTAAAGATTTGTCTGAAAATTAAGATCATATGCAATGTGTTTGTTTATTTTAACATAAAACAGATGGCATCTGGATGGACAAGAAACACAAGTTTATGTCACAGTCAGGAGCACCATTCATCTTACTACTGGAATATATACCTGGTAAAGTCAAGTCAGTGTCTAAGTGAAGAACAAGGGGAGTGAAAAATCCTCCCTCTGAGGAATTTCTGTTGAGCCAGGGAGACTATACAAGGGTAAAAATGATGTTAGAGCTTGAAAAATACACTTATAAAGGTAGATGTGCCAAAAAAAAAGTAAAAAGAGCAAAGGAGTAAATATTTCTCCTTTGTTAGAAATTTCAGCCATGTTCACGTGGCTAAAGAAGTGAATTTTAACAAGAGTGGGTCAAGGCCTCAGCCTGAAGTGTGCAGGGAAAAAAGCAGGTAAGAGAGTAATTTGGATTAATTAGATGTTTTCAGCTAACTGAGTCCGAGGAACTTTTTCTTAAGGTACTTAAAAAACCACAAAATACCTCTTTAAAGGAATCTTAAAATACAAATGCTAAATGACCGCAGGAGAACTACCATGTAATATATTCACAAAAAGGAAAAAAAGAGCTGGCTGAAAACCACAGATCTATCAGTGCAGGTTCAATTCCCAGGACAAACACCCAAAAAACAATTAAAAAGTACTCCCTCTAGTTGTAAGCATCCTAAATGAAACAGACATTTTAGGAAAACAGAGCCATTAGAACATGGACGCTTCAAGAACAATTCACTCGGAACAATCTAATTCTTTTTTTTCGCCCCTAGGATAGCAGAGGTTGTAGATTGGGTCAGTCAGATGTTTTGACTTAAATAGACTTCTGATTCTCTTTTATGTGAAAATTTCTCACGATAAAACTTTGCAAGGTGTATGAAAAGCTTTTGAAAATTCATTCTCAGAGGCTGCCATCAATGTTCTGGTAACTGGAAGGACGCCTGTGAAAGGGTTTCATAAAGATTATGTGTAAGCAGAAACAACTGCTTAACAGCATTATTTCTATGTAAATATATACATATTGTATACAATTGTATGTATTTATATACAATATATATAACTGTATATATTGCATACAGTTGTATATACACAAAGTTAAAATACACATATTTTACTCTCCTGCTTCTTTCTGATTAGCTTCAAATAGGATTATTTTTGCTATTTATCTGAGCTATTGTCTACTGTGCTTTGTCCAGCAACTAAAAGATTAAGATCTTCAAAAGCTGAATATTTTATTCTAAACAGATTAATGACAAGTCCTCATTAAATGCTTCATCTCAGGGTTGAAAACTCATGAGACTGAATAAAACTCATGAGACCGTGAATAAGACATGAAGCAAGTGAACTCATCTTTATCGACACTGTAGTTTTTATAGGTTACCAAAGATGAATTTATTTTGCAGTGATTTCTAATCTTCCATAGAAATATTTTACAGATTTCTGTAAAAAGAAACAACACAACAGAACACCACAACAAAGAAAAGGGTTTTCGCTATTCAATTCAAACCCTTACTTGAAAGTTTCAATCCCATGCACAAGTGTTTTGCTGGCAATACAGTTCTAGGCACTGCTTTTCAAATAAACCTCTTCCGAGTGTTGAAGGAAAAACTAAGCCTTACCTCTGTAAAGGATTAATCTGGCCACCGGAGGGCAGTGCTGCTCTTCACCAATCTCAGTTTTTTCCTCTGCTATTTGGAAGAAAAAAAGGACAAGTGGAAGAAAAAAAGGGCTTTAGGGTGCAACTCTGAAAAGAGCATCTTTACTGCTGTTTCTAGTATTGGACCGACAGCTTAGAATAGGGAAAACGCACAGAAACATTCCCACCGTAAGCCATGTTCTGGATGTAGTTAATTAACCAGTAGGTAGGCAGCTATACATTACACATGTATGCTTTCTGGGGATGCTTCAAGAATTTACAGTTTCACCCTGGTTTTGACTATACTGAGTCTATGCAACTTTGATAGAAATAATAGATCTCATTTTGAGCTACACAAAAATGGAAGAATTTAACAATAAAGTATATTTCTGAAAGTGACAGCCTTGATTTCCCGCTCCAGAGCACTGTTGTTGCTGTTTTGTTGTTATTGCTACAGTTAGGAAATTTTAGAAAACTGCTGCAAACAAACTTTATTTCTGAGAAGAATTGCAGTTACCAGAAATTGTCCCACTTATGCTTTAAGCATTACATTTTGGTTTCTGAGTAATCACCAATACTATTTGGTTCTTTCATTCACTTGAAAACTGATGATCACATACACTATGCGAGAACAATTCTGCTTCTTGATAAAATGATTGCCTCTTCATAAAAAGATCAGGAAAAACAATGTATTCCAGATGGTTGCATGAACTCCTTGGGTATGAATCTTTCAGTAACACACGTGCCTATGTATCTGCAAGATTCACTTTCTATTCACATCCTTGAAAACAAAGTAACACACCAACAAAAAATTAATTCAGATTTTTTTTTTGTTGAAATATTTCGGTTTAAGAAAGATAAAAACAGAGTAAAAGCTAGTGAGCTTTTTTATTCAGAGACATAGAGATTTTTGTTTTGTTTTGGTTTTTTTTTTTGTAGCATTAATTGTAGCACTTCCAGTACTGCACATTAAGATGAGACAGGCATTTCTTGCTTGTCTCTCTGCTTTACCACAGCCTGTGTAAATATTGCTATTTCATCAACTTCAAATGTTTGGAGGGGAGTACAACGGATTATAATCACTCAGGCTTTCCAGCACTGAAAAAGAAAGCCTTAAAACTTTTTTTTTCAAGGAAACCTTGTTTACGAAACACAGAAGTATCCTAAAAGGCATTCTAAGATGGTAACAACTCCAGCATGGTGGTGATTTTATGCACGATTTAATGTAGTCTTCTCCACAGAATTTTTAACAAAGTCCAACCAAGCTCACCAACAGTGGTAGATGAGAAACAAGGCTGAGATTTCCGTGTAGATCATTATTCCTGGGCACAACAGAATGAGAGCTGTCCTGGGGAAAGAGTTATGGTCCCGCAACTCTGATCCAGTCACATAGATTACGAAAAGGGTATTAATTACAAGAACAAAGATGACTTCTTTGTGAACTGATAGCCCTAGTTAGTTTATTTTAATTGGCAAATTAAACTGCTCCTTAAAAAAAATCATTTCTAGGGAGAATTTTTCAAATAAAGATAAGTTAATCCAGCTGTACCCCGACTACATCTGTCTGTTTGGTTTTCTACTCACTCTTGCTCATATAGCCATATTTTAAAGGCTTTGGATACTGAAACTGTAGCTCCCTGTTGGATAACTGGAAGGGTCCCTCTAATTTGTTGACTCTCTGTTGGCACCGCCTGAGCTTCTCACAGCTGCAGAGGCAAGGCCCAATCTGATATTAAATTAGGACAAGTTTTGCATCGTAATGACAAGGTGCAGGTGCATCTCCCAGCACTTTTATGTTGTCAACTTTTTGCCTGCTCCTCCCATCCCCAGCTCAATTCTAATAAGATCACTATATCTTACAAATCCATTGAATTTTTAGCTCCACAACAAATTTCACCCTTATTTTTCCATATTTTTTTCCATTTGCATGTTTTCTTAAAGTTGGATCACAATCAGAAGCCATGAGGAGAAAGATAAACACTTCATAACGAATTATTCTATTTCATTTTCTTACTGCTAATGGGTTTTAGGCTGACAGGTTGCAATTAATTGTAACTGACAGGCTGCAATTAATTAGTAAACAAGAAAACTCAGCTCACTTCTCTTAACCTTTGAAAAAAAAGCATGGAGAGCTAAATAGCCACAAATCACCTGCAAAATATCCTTGATTCTCAGATGTTACTGACATCATAAACAACAACAAGGGCTTTGATTTCAAGCAAAATAAGAGGAAAAATAGCTGATACTGTTTATAAACAGTATCTCCGTAACTCATGTATCTACTTGTGTCTTTTTCTTACTCTTCTGTTGCTTCACCCTTATTTTAAATTGGGGTTCCATTTTTCAGGCAATGAAGGCAAGTGGAATCTGCCGGTACAGCTGTAGGTTCAACTAGCACGTGCAAACTCTTCTAAAGTTTCATATACACTCATCTCCCTGTCTTCATCTCTTATTGCATATGTCATGCTATGCTTTGACTTTGCCTCAGAATATTCTGTGACTTGAATGTAGATGTGTCCACGTTTTTTGCTTATTGCTCTGTAGGCAGATTCAGTGTCAGTGGCAGCATACACTGTTAAAAATCTTGTTATGGGTCGAAGGGACCCCACTTTACATGTAAAGCCAAGAATTTATTTTTAACCTTATAAAATCTTAACACTCTAATGAAAACGAAGCAGTAGTTAATCCATTTACAAAATACTAATGCTCATAGTTCACGCTCGTAAAGAAAAAACTCACTGACCATAATACCCTTCCAACAGTTCTACAGGAAGGCTTACCTGTGTATCCCATGTGTTATGCTCACCTGTGCTCTGGCTGCTAGGCTTAATGGTGACAGTTTTTTTAAAGCAGAGAGATGCGGGGTGACATCAGCATCCCAAATCCTTCTCAGGAGACTGATGCTAATGGTGGATTTTCTTTTTTTCCTGGGCCAGTTATGATAACTCAGTTACAGAATACTGTATATGAATACTACTTCTAAAATGGCTTTGTTTTTGAAGAGGGTGAAGTGGCTATCTGGCTTTCTTTTAGACACTTCCAAAGCATTTGAGGCTAATACATGACATATAGGCCCTCCTGTGTGTTCTATAAAAGAACAGAACATCCTTCTGAATTCTCATTTGAATAGAGAAAGCATTATAATAGCCAACAATCTCTTTGGGTATTTTTGGAAGTTTTCATTTTGTTCTGTTTCATTTCAATCCATAGGCACAGAAAATGGAATTACGTAAAATAGAATACTTTTCACGCTAGACTTTGGGAAGTATGGTACTTCAACAGAGGAACCACTGGAAGATAAAAACTGTTTGTCTATCACTGCAGTAAAAACAGGAATGTTATCTCAGGAACTCAGCAAGAATGTGGTGATGACTGCGGTATTCTTCGGTAGAGGACATTCTCTCATAATCTCCACTCGGAAGACCATTAACAACATAAAGTTCACATGAGGTGATAAAACTCACAACTACCTACATTTTTCAAAAAAAATAATGATATACCTTCTGAGATACACACTTGCTAACTGTCTGAAAAGCCAAAGATTGGCAGATGGGCATTTTCACATTAATTACAAATTTAGCACAGTCTACCAGTTACAGAATTTCAGACTTTTTTCCCCAGCTGCCCCACAAACTCTTTCTGGAAATGTAATGACAGCGCAAATAGAAGTGCACTAATGCTGTAGAGTCTGCTGGTTCTCTTTGGCTGGTGATTCTTTAGAAGCACCTTGTTAAGCAGAGCACTCCAGCTAGCACACAAGTATTTGAATAGCCCGATGATCTTCAATGCCAGTTGTATCTACTTTCATAGAAATTGGGTCTCATCAAACTAACTCGCTATCTTTCTTTACTAAGATATCCAGGTGGATGGATAATATTAGTAACATTGATGACTCATAGAAGACAGGCTTTAGTGTTACTGAACAGAATGAGCAAAATTTTGGTTTATACAGAATTAGTAAGGTTTATGTTAGATGTACACATATATAAATGATGGATCACAAAGACATTTTAAGCTAACATTCTTGGCAATGTTCCGATCTTTCAGGACTTTCCCATCCTTCCCTACTACTAAGCTAATGCCAGTCAGATTATGACAACATACTCTTTATCAACTGTATAAAAGTGCACCAAAGACACTCTCAGCTCTGGGATACAAGGGGAACTTTTTTTATCTTTTCAAATTCCCTTTTTTAAAAAACTACCTATAATTTAAATTAAGGCTTCTGGACCATGACATGGGACTTGAGAAAATTAGACAAACAAAAACCTTATTTGGTTTCATCAAACTTCAGGTAACATTACATTTTTCCTTCATGATACAACAGATATACACGAGGTTATTGTATCAGACATAAGACATACTAAACATTACAACAATGCACAATAGTGGACAGAAAATAAGAAAGAATGTTCCTTCCTTCTAGTACTGAAACTAAACACATGTAGTGGGAATGAGCTATGTGATTTGATATGACTTCTGAAAAAGTTCAATCATATCTTCACATTTCAGTCAAGTTTTCAGCATAAGACCCTGGATTTTGTATGCAAGTTTTCCACTTAAATATTTTTAGTTTTCACCAAAGATTTTCACCACTTTCATTTCCATTAAAATTCAAGATGATTTTTCCAAAGAAATACAGTCCTCTTTTTTTGGACTAACACTTTTTTTTCGGTTAGTCTCTTTTCCTGACTGAATGTTCTTGCTCTCTGCATTACTTAGTAACACATTACATTGCATTTGGTCGTACTCAACTTGTGAACTCCGCAAGTTCTCTCTTTACAAGGTCTGGGCTATTGAAACACCTCATTGACTGCATAACTCTGACTGCTCACTCAACTCCTGCTGCGGTTTTGGCCTAACACACAGCTCATGCTAAGGCCTGGTGCATGCCGGCCGCAGCGCCATTAGGTCAACACCAGAGCAACACGTTGGCTGGACGCAATGGACAGGAAGGGACAGAGGTCACTGTGTGGCCATTATCACCAGCAGCTTGCTGTCTCCCGCAGATATCACCTCCTGCATTCTTTCATAGTAATTGTCTGGAAGTTTCTTCCGAATCCACTAACTTATGGGTATGGTATAGACCAAACTTCCAAGCTGGAAGGTATAAATACATCAGCTTAGCTTACCCAAAAAAACTTTGAAGAAGATCCGGCATCAGCCAGACTGCTGAGGCTTTCATATTTCCCAGAGCAATGTAGGGGAGGAGGAGGAAGAATGAGCACTGTCACCGTCGGCTAGGGAACCATTTTACTCATAGATGTGCAAGTTAGGAATTAGAGAACTCGTAAGAGAATTGATGAATTAAAGAAATAATGAATTGGTGAATTCATGTGTTAGACTAGTCTGTACAAAGGGAATTGAGACACTGTTCATCTTGTTTGGTTTTATTTTTGCTAATGAGTTCATAAAATAAAGCTTAATTTACGGAGTACATTGTCCTGTAAATTTGAGATATTCAAATGGACGGTCCGTGACAATAATTCTCTTTAAAATAGGGCCTTGCATTCCTCTGGTGCATAGATGGTATTGTGTTTAGAACAAATAATAATAATATGAATGTTCATATTGACTTTATTGTTAGTTATCGTTAGTAGCAAGAGCCATGGGTTCAGTAAAGTTGTTAATGATTGCTGCATGCATAGACCAGGTGGAAAGGCAAGATAAGGAGGAGCCCTTGGAGCAGCTGCATCCAGGCTGGTATTGCACAAAATTGAGCAAAGGTTGGCATATCGTGTTATAGAAGTCTGAGATGGTTCCCAAGCAACCTGTTAAACATGCTAATAATAACGCACTATGCTCTGCACCGCCTGTAGAATAAATAAATCTGTCCTTGGCCTAACAGGCAATTTCTTTTTTACTTTTCCTGTTCATTTACTGGGCCTTAAACCCTGCGAACAAAAATGACAATCCCTTGCAGCCTTAGACCTTCCCCCAGCATTCCCTGCCCTTACTTCAGAAACTATTTAATATTCAATGGGCTCATCTCCCCTGTCAGGTTTGGGAAGGTCAGTTTTGAAGATTAACTCTCAAATGAGACCTTCCAAAAGTCATCGGCATTTCTGCTCCATGATGCTGTGAGCTGTTCTGAAAAAGAAGTCTGAGCAAATCACACCTCCTCCACCATTTGCAATCTGTTTGTAGTCAAGACCAGCAGCTCAGAATGAATTTGCTGTTTATAGGCTGGACCTGAAATATGTATTATTTATAGAAATCTTAGCCAACAATTTCTGAAGTGGTCAAGTTTAAAAATAATGCTGGCTTCCCCCCTGCCCCAGTACACAGGTTACTAATGGGATTTCAGAAAAGAGCATGACCTCTCATCATATCAATATTTGATCAGGCAGTAAATGTGGCTTGCTCAGAAACTCAAGGCTGGCAGAGTTCTCAGTGGTTATGTTCTGTACGTTAAAATGATAGCAAACCATTTTAGTGTGTACAGGTGATATAACAGAAGTTACGCTGTTTTCTTAGCCCCTATACATTCTTCATATAGAATGTAATACCTGAATATCTCAAAGCACCTTTGATTTAAGTCTTGTACTTATGAACAGTTAGATTTCTCTCCTGCTAGCCTTCCCCTATGATCCTGGAAGAGGTACCTACTTCTGGGAACGGTTGTTTTATTAGTGTTAACTGTCACCTATGTCACCGTAGTTTCTTGCATCTTTAATTATGGGCCAAGATCCCATTGTAGTAAATACTGTGCAAATACAGGAAGAGAGCTCCCAAGCTATAAAAAGCTCCAAGCTAAGTATGGGATTGTCAATAATGACAGATATATGAAAATGAAGAGAAAAATGAGACATTTTGGTCAGCTTGAGTGTGTTTATGCAACACACTTAGATCTTAATGGTCCTAGATAGAGTTGCTTGCAGAGTTGGGTATCAAAGAATAAGGCTACAGAGGGTGTAGAAAGAAACAATAAGATATGAGGCGCTGCTAGTCTAGTAAGTAAACATTACAGAGATTTTTCAAGGAAAAAAAAAAGCTGAAAAATATCTGAAGCCCAGAAAAATACTTAAACGGTTGAGACATTTTTTTTCTCCACAGTCCAGGATTATTCTCCATTTTCAGCAGTGAACTTAATAGAGATTAATAGCATAAACAAAAAACTCCCATGATACCAGAACTCACTCTCCATGAGAAATGAAGCAGGGAGAATAACCCTTGAAGTGATGCATTATTTAAGCACTGACCTGTGCAATGGTAACCAGCAGTTTGACAAATAAAAACAATAGCATAGATTTCTGGATCACACTTTGCGGGGAGTATAGTCTGAAATACTGCTCTGTACAATAAGATTATGGGACCAATAGTGATTCTTTCTGCATCGTTTCCAGAGTCATCTTGGTCTAACAAACTAATCTGAAATTACCATTCCTGCAGTTTCAGCCAGGAATCGGGCTGTCTGGACAGTGTATTCTTGGATCAGTCCTAATAACTACATTTCTACATGTATGTAAAATTGCACTTAAGCAATTCCATCCCATTCAACTTTACTTTCAGCTGAAAGCACAGGAGGTTAATTAATCATGGAAGGTTAATTCTGCAAGGTATACTGGGAAGCTGAAATGCTTATTGGTCTTTACCTTGCCTGGCTTAGCTTTTGCAAAAATATTCTAATCAAATAAATCCTGCTCCCTTCTCAAAACAGAATGATATCTGGATCAAAATCACTTCTGCTTTGGAACCTTTTGGAACGTATTTTGTAGACTGGAAACAAAATTTGATGTGCTTGACCTAATCACACAAAAAACATATAGTATGGGAAATATTCAGACAGGAGGGAGATAATTACACTTATTGTGCTAGCAATTGTACTAAGATAGATTACATCCAAGGTCAAAGAAATAAAGAAGCAGATTCAGAAACTAGTGACTTGAGGTCACTTTTTCATACCTACTTCTTCAGAGCAGCACATAGCCTTGTGGTAAGCAAAAAACAGAAAAGGCAGTAAAACAGGCAAATATACACAGGGGGGAGGAAAGAAAGCATGTTTAGAGTCAGCTGGCAAAATATAATTGGCATAGAAAACAGCAATGGGGGAAAGAGAACAGGAAAGGAAAAGACAAGGAGAACTTTTTTCTAATAATAAGGAGGCCTTGAGCAGCTGTTTGTCTCTTGGTTCATTGCAACTAATAGCAGAAGGCTCACAAAACTTTCAGGCCAGTAATTCCTGAACTATGGTACAGATACCACTAGTGGACAAGACCCCTCAAAATAATTTATGACTCTGCACCAGAGCCGGATTTTGCCACTGTGGCTACTAACACTGGCCAAAAATAATCGCGAACATGCACTTCAGTGGTTTCTCATGTTGAAAAATGTAATTTTAAGTAGTTTCTGTATGTGGACTCACACTATGAAAGTATTCAAGGAAATATTAACTCACAAGTGTTTTGAAACATGTGTCGGAGGATTTACAATAGTTTCTGCACAGTTATCTTTTAATAAGCATATTCCATTTTACTTGTAGATTTCCCTCTACTTGAGAGGTAAATTTTTTCCTCCTACGTTTATCAAAATCCCCATCGTTTCTTTTATTCTTGTTGTAGTTTATTAAGACAGTATTAGACTCAATAATGGAACATACCTGGAGAAATTACTGTTTTCTTATTTAAGCAGTTACCTCTGTGAATATCACCTTAGTTTGGGTAATTGGTTCTCATACACTGTCATCTTAGCTAGATAACCCAGATCCGCAGAAGTTCATGGTTTTAATATCCAGTGAACTCTCCTTGGCAAAATGATACTTCCTCTAGTGATTTCAATAAATACAGAAGCAGTATGTTCTGTATCAATATCATAGGACAGTCTTTGAAATAAAATATATCATAGCTAAGTTATTGGTGAGAGAACAAACTCTAGTATATTTGTACCATTAACTTTCCATAAACAGTTGAAAATCAATTACCAACTGTTTAAAGTTCTAAATCATATTTTTGCCTGTCAGCCAATTCCAGCAGAATGGGAAAGATTAGCTGAGAGAAAGGTTTTTCTATTTGGTTGCAATGTAAATGATTAAGTGATATCAGAAGTAAATTGCTGAATTTAATTATTTTTTAAACTATTTTTTTCTGACAACAGTATTGAAGAAATTAAGTGGCACAAAAATATGAATTCCATCCTGTGGATGGCACTCCTGGACTGTCAGAGAACTAGGGACTTTTGAGAACTATGTCTTTGATGAAATTTTAAAGAAAATTCAGATTTGTTTGTTCCATACTGACAATATATTCAGAAGGCAAGACTTGAATAGCCAAGATACTCTTAAAATGACTGCAAATGCTTTTTATTAAGGGCAGGTAAGCAGTTTTCATAACTTCAGCACCCAGTCAAACAGTCACAGGTAAGTTCAACAAATACAGTATTTCATCTGATGAATGAGAAACTAAATCTGATAAGGAAGCAGCAGAGAGATAGTATTACAATTCCAGAAGGGTTTATGTTGTATATGATTAAAGGAGGAGTCCTGGAGCCAGCTCCTGTTCCAGAAGACAAAATCAGTGCATTGTCCTATTGGAGGGTGACAGTTTGACTATGCCTCTTGTTTTCTCTCCCTGGACATCCTGAGACAATTCTCTCAGTCTCTGGGGTGGGGAGGATGATGATGAAACAAAGCCTTGGGGTTTTATGATGGAGAAGGGAGAGACAAGGAATCCAAGAAATAATACATGTGGGTGGCCCTATACTTGCCCTTTTGCCCAACCTAGAATAAAAAACCCTCTTCCTTGGGGGTGACCAGGGTCCCTAGCCTCTCCTTGGATGCTGAAGAAGGAGTACTTAAGGCCAAGCAAAATGAAAAGAAGAAAGAGACATTTCCACAAACTAAAATAAGCAATGAATTTGTGGAAGAGTAAATATACAGGTTACAGAGAGAAAAAACACTTGAACAGAACTGTTTGCTATTGACCAGCAAGCAAGAAGTAGTGACTTCATTCCTGCTTCTATTGCTCAGGAGGATTCATAGAGTAAGGAGTGCAGAAAATACTGGCCACTGAGGAAAGCTCAACATATACTTCATGCGAACATAGTTCTCAAGCCTCCTGTGCCTGTAAACTCCCGGCAAAGCACCGATAGAGTTAAAAGAAATCACTTTTGAAGACTGGACTTCATGTCTTTCTTCACATATACTCACAATTCCTCTTTCCTTTCCCATTTTTTTTAACACAAGCAACACCATATTAAATGGCTACTGGATATTACTGCTGCTGCCACATCTGTTCAGGGCAGGAAAAAGTAGGTAGTTGTATTCTGTTAACAAGTTTTGCTATGGAATGCACACAGCATTCAGAGGTTACATCCCCCCAGCTCCATCTAACTGCTGTGACAAATAGGATCATTTACAGGACAGTAAACGACCACACACTTGTAGCTATTTGCTGCATCTAAGTGATAAATTCTAATGCCCTAAATAGAGACAGTTTATAATCTATGTAAGCAACCTGTAAATCAAGATAATAAGTAGCCAAATAAAATTGCTAACCCTTCAGTGAAAAATATCTTGAGAATAAGAAATGCAGAGGAATTAATGAGTAAGTGTCATCTCTGCAAGGAATAGAATAAAACAATTTAATAATTAAGACTTCAAGGTCATGCTGGCAGTAATTGATCAAGAGTTAACGTTTTTGTGAGAGCACTGTGAATGAGCATGCTAAACTTCCTTGCTGCACAAGTCAAATGGAGCTCTTGCTAAAAGAGTTCAAGCTCAACATGGTATGCATCCTAGATGTTACTCCAGGGCAATCCATGTTCAGATTCATGGTAAATACTAGACAAATGTACAAACCAGTGATTGTTTATTTGCCTTAGAGAAGTATCAGTTTGTAAGAATTACCAGCTTTGTTGTAGGTATAACAGTATTTCCTCTGAATGTGGAGATGTGGTCGAGTTAAAATACCTGTGCCACTGCACATTCATACTCCAAATAGAACTTAACTTTAAATGGTTAACATCTTCAACAAAACATATTTCTTACTCTTGGAAACTCAATTAAGTCAAGTGTGCTGAAGAAGAGATCTCAACAGGCAAGAACTTTATGAAAAATGAAAAAAGTAACATTTTCTTCAAGGAGAATTTTTTCCTTCACAGCCAGACTAGCAACCAATTTAAATATATATAGCTCAGCAGGACTTGCTTTACTTAAACACCAGATTCCATTTTACAAAACATTAATGACATCATATAAGGCAGCTTCTCTCAATACCTCTGACAAAAATTTTCAACATACTTCCATATTACTGCCTGCTTCAAACAGATCTTTACTAAAGTGTTTAAAGGTACCCTTGTGGGTGTACCAGAAGTATGATTTCCTTGCAAGAAACTTTTACTAAAGCCCTGTTCACTTCAATGCCTCAGCCCACTGTCGGTCATTTCAGACCAGAAGATTCATCACTTGTCCTTTGAATGTATGATACCGAATATCTTCTTTAATGCTAGACTCCCATTCTGAGCATAGTACTCACTAGTAGAAGGGTCAAACACAAATTGGCTTAAATAATTTGTTCTGGGACAGATCCTGAGAGAATTACAGTGAGTATTTGGTTGTCACTCTGTAGAAGCTGCAAGGCACCCTTGGCACAAATAGTAGCCACATCCATTTGGCAGTAACAGTTCAACGAATAATACCTATTCAATTGTATTTCAAGTACACTGCTTGCAAGATATCGGATTCTGGGTGAGACTCAGCTGCTTTAAGATAATCAAGCAGCTAGAAAGATGGCATAAAGCACTGTACACTTGTTTCTTGGTCAGGCGGGGGTCTGTCCATTGTTAAACATCAGCACTCTCAGGGGTGATGCAAGTCTTGTCACGATTTCTTACATAGCATGAAAACAGCACAGAGCAGTCCACACAATATGCCTCTTCTCTCCGAAAGGTCTTCCTCCACCCCAAGCTCACGCGATGAGGCGCTCTGTCTGTCAGTGCCGAAAGGAGGGCAGGCCAGCGCTTTCATGCTTTCTCAAGGCTGACAGAAGCAGCTGCCTGTGTCAGGGTTATGGTCCACAGCCCACGGTTTTCATAGCCAACTCACACCAAGAAAAAGGTGGATGCAGTCAATGCCTTTGGAAAACACGTGCATTATGAGGCGATCTCTCAGGAGAAGATGACTGTTTGAGGTAGAGAACACCGCTGTCATTACTGTGAATACGGAGCTCATATTTTCCAGCCTTTGCTTCAAAAAGCCTTGCTCTCCCTTGGAAGGTGACTTAGCAGATATGCTCTTCACAGCATGTGCAGTCCAGTGCCAGTGCAAAGAAAACAGATCCACAGAAACTAGAGATTATCTCTTACTGAGAAAGAAAGGAAAAGAACAGTACATCCGGCTAACAGTGCAGGGGACATGGCATATGAAAACAGACAGGTGTTTGATACCCAGCCGCCAGTTCTGAGTTTCAATAGAGATAGGGAATTTACTTCTGTGTGATGAACTGTAAATATCTTAATCCATTAAAGGCTTGAGGCTGTGTGAGAGGGAGTATCAAATAGGTCTGTGATACATCACAGCAGTAATGGGAGTTACTGAGACTTCATGGAATTGCATGAAAAGCAAATGCTTGCTCTTTTTCCAGGAAGGCAAAAGCAATTTTCCCAGAACAGCCCTGGCAAGACAAATTTGGAGGAGAAAGATAATGACCTTCAAAAATTAATGTTTTCTCAGCAAATAATGTTACTACTGTTATTCAGACCAAGCTGTGCCGACTATCAGCAGGATGACAAACTGGTATTTTGTGATAGCCGTATGGCTAGGGCATTTTAACCAATGTTATCTGAGAACACCGAGTTCTTAGAGGAGAATGCTGTTGAATTCCATTTCTCTTAAACTGATCAATATTACTGGTTATCCACAGTATGATATGCTATGACCAATCAGATAAAACAATGAATTGCCATACTCAGTCTTCCTAAAATCAAGATTTTTCCTCCTTCATTGTTTCATCCATTTGAAGTGGATTCCTTTCCTCTCTCACTTTTCTATATTTTGACCAACTATTTCTATTTCTATTATTAGCATAGGCCTTCCATCTATTGATTAAATTGAGATTAGTGAGGAATTCAGAGA
The DNA here is from genome assembly GCA_013398915.1 of Dromas ardeola. NCBI lineage: Eukaryota > Metazoa > Chordata > Aves > Charadriiformes > Dromadidae > Dromas > Dromas ardeola. The sequence goes on along the minus strand of VYZM01022204.1, from coordinate 69,578 downwards.
GTCTGGCCTAAATCTGGTGGCCTTGTAATTTATTCTGATGCTGCTTTTCTAATTACTAGGGGATGGAAACCTACTTTTGTGCCAGATGTCGTCTGAATTTTGAATGGAATAAATCATTCAACGAAAAACGCAGATAAAGACATTCCACACTGAGATGTCTCAAAATTAATTTTGAGGTTAGAAAATGGGGTTCATCCTACTCTATACACTACTGTAGACCTACAATTGCAGAGTGGAAATTCTGCATTCTCAATTAAACCTGACGATTGGATCCTAAAAGAAAATCACAGAAGATTTTCAGAGAGCATAGGAGACCGAGAACAGTGCTCTGTGGATAAGTATATAGAGAAAAGAAGATAAATGAAAGTGACTAGCAAAATGTGACCTTTTTACACATACGCTCTTTTATTGTGTTTTGTTATTGAAAAAGAGGTCCATCGCTAACCAGAGAGAAGTCTGGAGCTGTAGGAAAATAGGAAAGTACAGGCCAACTCACAAGTCAATTTCCGAGATAAACGCTCACCTTAAGCAGCAATTCTGTATTGCTGCGGATGCAAAGTTATGGGCTATGGAAAAAGAAAAGTGGGACATTTTGTTTAAGAGTTTCTAGTAAAGCAGTTGAAGTTGGATAAGTGATGGTGTATTGGCTGTGTCAACCCTCAGTGGTGTTTGCATTCTAAGAGCTGAATTAACAGAAATTATGAGTAAAACTGCAGTAGTCAGAACAGATCGCTGAGCAAGCAGCGATTAGGGAAGGGGCAGCAAGGAACAATTGGTGGAGTAGGGAATGGCTAGCCAAACATGACAGAAGTATGAGAAGTAAGGAATAGGTGACAGAAGAGAAACAGCTCACAGCACAGGATCATCTGCAGCTTAGATAAGGGCTTGCTACCAGGCAAAACCCTGAGAAGCGCAAACTATGAATGAGACGAATGCTCCATGATAGAAAGCAAGCAAGCTGATTTAGCAGTTGCCTCATAATCTCATTAGAGAAGTGGACTGTGAAATAGTTATAGCTACAGTGTATAAGACAGTTATATTATCTTTTTGGTCTACTTTGGGGTGTTTTTTCCTTTTCTCTATTTGATAAAATAGAGAAAGTTAAGTCAACTGATTGATATTAGTAAGCAGAGAAAATCAGCTCAGTGAACCCAAAATGTGTAATTAAATTTTCCTGAAGTTTCAAGATGAGGCCCCAGCTGTCATTTTATTAACTATGACTTAAAACAGCATCCCTGTCCCGTTCCCTGCATATCAGCCCTGACAGGTGGGGCTTGCTTACAGTGGACGAGTGAGTGAGTGACCAGGATGAGAGTTAGAAACGTGATAATCTTTAGGGAAAGTTTAAACTCTGGTAAATATTCTCCAGCATTGTAGGAATAGAAAGGGCATAAGACCTAGAACAAACCAGAGCAATTGCATCCGGTCTTTCTCACTATCCAGAGTACACAGCCTTTAGGATCAGAAGTATGCATGTTATGGGCCTGGTGAACCTGTACAAATTAAACTATACTGTACAAGCACGGCAAGACCGTGTTCTCCCAGAAACAGTCTCGGCGCACATATGCTACAAGGTCCTGGTGGAAAGAATGGAGCTAGGAGTAGGCTGTGGCTAACAGAACAATTACTTCAGCCCACTCTTGGTCACATTTTTTCCTTTATGCATTTCACGAAATGATGAGGAGAGGAATGAAAGATGGATGAATTGTTTCAGTGATTACAGCTGGTGCTTAGTTGTCATCCTTCCAAAGGGTCCAGTAGCCTCTCAGTTATATGACGAGGTGTTTGTTCTCAGCATGACAGAAGAGGGGCTGCCAAGCATCTAGAAAGGATAGCAGCTGTGAGCAACTATCAACCTTGGGAAAAAAATAACTGTTAGCAGAGCATAGGGTATCTTTGAATAGGCAGAAAATGAGATCAATTGTCCTGATGACATGTCAGTCAGCCTATGAAGACCACAGGCTAGGCATCAAAAAATGAAATAGGCAGACTGAAAGGAAGCTTTTTCCACTGTACTGTTCAGTAATTTTACAGCCATTCACAACCCTGGTTTGAAATATATTACTGGAAAAGAGGGTGAATCAGCCCTTTCTCGAAAATTCTTCTTTGTTGCACAGAAATGAAGTCAGAAGTATATCTTGAAGGTTGTTTCCCTATTTGGTTAATGACCATTTGAGCCTTCCTAAGTAGCACAGTCCAGGTTTCGGGTGTCAGTATGAACATTGCTGGTAGGCTGATACATAAACCCACAGCTATGAAACTCTTCCCCCACCCAGCATGTGGTATTCCAGTTTTCGGTCTTCCACATGGAGAAACAGTTGACATTACATCCCCCACTATGTTGTTTTTGTTCTGCTTGAATTAAGATAGGCTTAAATCACTTGCTTTGGAAATGTAATGCTGTTTATCTCTGCTCTCATCAGGAGATAACACTGTTTATCTTTGTATTTGAGACTTATAAAGAAAGGTTGCAATCTGAGGACACACCTATGCCTGAAATATGTGAAATTTTAAATTCATCCACCTATACTTTTTCATATAATTCTAGTAATTTAAGGCTTTAGTTCACATTATGTCACATACGGCAAAGCTGAGTTCTTTGGCTTTATTAAGGCCACATTTTATAGACAAATCTGTGGATCACTAAAATCAAGCAAAACCTCTACAACTGCTTAGTAATCTCCTACAGCTTCCACAATGGATCCATGATGCGCTCTGAAATGGCTCATCCAGAGAGGCTGCAAACAATGAATTTTCTATTCTTGGCTCTCTTAAACCTTTGTAGTCCATGTGCTAACTTCTTCCAAAATTACAGTTTAGCCATGTGGAATCAGTGTAGGATGACTTTCGTTCAGAGTCTAGAAGGATGATGCAAGAAATCAGAAAGAGGATATCTCAGAGAGAAAATCATGGGAAAATCATCACCATCATGGATGTCATTTCATGGATCATTGTCACACGCACAGACATGAGGGAGATGTTCCCACAACTGCATTGCTGGTTGACGGTGGAAGAGAAATGTAAATAAATGCTCTCGCTTTAAAACATCTACTGCTCTGACTGTTCGCACAATTGCGAGAACCCTGGAGGTCCCTCATGGCAGCAAATATCATGCAGTTACATATGCAAATACAAACAAGAAGTGCAAAACACAAACCTAGAGCATTCAAAATAATTCCATTGCCATTAGTTCCAAATGCATGATCAATCTGATTTAATCTGAACGTACTATACTTTAATAAAGATTGCACTGCGATATTTTTAGACATCTATTTTTAACCAAGAAAAAATAATCTTCAAATTTTACAGTATTCACTCTCACCCCCAAAAGCTTGTCTTTTTTTATAGTATGAAAACTTCTAATTTACCAGACCCTGACTCAGAAGTGTCATTCATTTCTACTAAGGAACATTACTACTGCAGTGCTTTGGAACCACAGTAAGAAGTTGCTTCGGTCTCCTGAATCTCTAGGAAACACCTAGAAATACCCATTAGGCAGACTGCACATAAGCAGCACTATGTCTGTTCAACTGTGTGGCCAAATAGGATAACACTCTCACGATGAAACCACTGAGCCATCAAAAATATTTTTACATTAAGTTTAATTGCTTGAGTAGCCTCAGATCCTCATCAGCAAATGAAAATAACTGAGTGTGGATAGCTAAAGTAAAGGCATTTCAGCCACGGCCTTGCATGCCTAGCAACAGCCACCGCGCTATAACACAATGTGAAACAGAAAAGGAGGCCAGAGTCTGATCTGAAGCATTTAAACCTAGGACATCACTGCTAACAGTGATTGTTAGTAGGTGAAGGTCAATTACGGGCATAGGAAAAGAGTTATCTGGCAGGCCATCAAAATGGGCCATTTTGTTTTTTATACTATCCATGTAAGGATATACAACGTTTGGCACTGGTTTCCAATCAAACTGCAGTTAGTCAGGCCTTCCTTTACCTGACTCTTGCACTGAGTTTACTTCTGAATCCTTTTATCCTTCCATACTCGTTGAAGGAGCAGGAGACAAAAGATAACACCTTTTTGGAAAAAAAAAAAAAAAAAAAGAAGAAAAAAATAGATGACCTACTCTTTACAAGCAAAACTTGTCTCCAGTCACAACTGTGGGCAATGTAGATGTTCTTAGTTATGTTTTAGCGTCACGTTTTCTAGTCTTGTTGTGTGTTATTTAACTTAAACCTTGACAGTGCTGTAAGGATAAATATCTTTTGCAAATGCTTTGAAAGACACTGCCAATGTAGCCTTAAAATGAGAAAAAAAAAAAAAACAAACAGTTACCAAACCAGGAGATTATCCAGAAATCTGGAAACACTGTGTGATGTATATTCATTATGAGAAATGAAAAAAGGGCAGGACAACAATGATATCAAAATGGTCTCAACAAGCCCTGGAAGCTTTACATTCAGATGGGAGCCAGAAAAATAAACCAGCTGCTCATTTTTTTCTTCCTTTGCTAATTTGAGGAAGAGAATGGATTTTCTCTGAGGAGTACTTCATATGCAATTGGAGACACTAACAGTGACACAAAGCAGGCATAAAATTTGGGTCTGAACATAAGCTATCAATTCTCCTAGTGTTTTTCAGTTTTGTTGTTGTTTTTTTGTTTGTTTTGGTTGTAGGACGATATGGAATTTTTTCCTGTTTTCTGATCAAACCCAGCTTTATCCAGTTGAAATGGGAACAGCATTTTAATGAAAAATCAGGTTAAGTGGCAAGAATCCAGTCAAATGAAAATTCCTCTTTTATACCATTGTACTGAACGTGTAACTATCCAAGGACTATGCCTATTACCACAATGGTTAAAGTATGGGGAAATTTCTACAGTGATCAAAGTATGGGGAAGCAAACTGGAGGGTAGAAAACAATTGAACAACAGAGGGAAAAGTTGCGATTCTTCAATTACAAGAAATTTATTCTGACAGAATAATGTATTGAAAACTCGTGGACATTAGAATCAAGGATAATTTTGCAGAGTTTAGCCCATAATTTGCAAATACCTTGATAATTTCAGTCTAACACTGTCTCTGGACTGAAGTCTGCTCAAAGTAACCCACAAAGACACTACACAATGCAAATGAGCCATTGAAGTTTTGTGGGTTTCTTTAAACACCTGAAAGTCTGATTTATTTCCACTACAAAAACAAAAATGGAAACACAGGACTTACAAATAAACAAATAATTTAAATTAAGACAGATATTCCCACAGTATTACAAGCTAAATTAAGAAATAAATAAATTCTCACTCCACGACTACCTTCATTTCATCTCTGTGTCTATAAAGACAGGGTCTATTTATTTCCATGGATACTCAGCACTACTTGGAAGTCATCATTTAATTACCACTACAAATCTTCAGCAAAATAAACAGTGAGGTAGCAGTCACAAACAACTCATAATCCACCCTGTTTTCACCTAAATTGAAAACTGCATTCTTCTGAATTCAGACTTTGTCTCTCTTGGGTTTCACGTCTGTTTGAGCTGTGAAGATATTTGCTCTTCTAATAGCTACATGATTGCAGTGGATAGACATGTCTTCTTTCTATTAATCTGTACTTAAACATGCTAAAGGAACAGCAGGGACCTGACAAGGAAAGGAGATTAAGATTTAATAACCAGATATAGCTTTTATTTCAAGCTTTATGCTGATTAAGGGAAATGTCTGAAAAAAAGTGCATTACCTTTTGTTTGGCATATGAATCTGGCAACAGTGACAGTGGGACAGCACAGCTTTTATTGCGTTTGAGAGAAGTAACTGTCACTTTGCTTCTTTTTGATAATTTAAAATTTTCCCTAGAGCACATTCTAGTTTTGCATTAAAGAATAAAAGATAATATAAAAGTTGTTCAAACTTTCTCAGTAGAAACTGTTTCCTCCAGAGCCATTGCAGCCTGTGAGGTAAAGAGATGGCGTGTCTTTACGTTTATTTACCTGTAAGAACTTTGGGTCATAAATACAAAAAAACCCTGTGATGATCTGCATGTTGTAAAATGCATATGTGCAAACAAAAGCTGAGGAGAAGTTTAAATCAGCTCCCTGGGCCCCTTTGGCACCTCCAAAATATCTCATAAAGCTCAGAGGACACAAAAGAGCTTTCTCATCTTCTAAGAGCTCCTCCACCAGGTAGCATGATACTCTTTATGTATCATCTTTTGGCTCTGTCTCCTGTTAACTTCATTCGCCTCTTTCTGGAGCAGCCTTTCCCTACACCCTCCAGATTTTCAACAAAAATCTGACAATCAAAGATTTTTCCTGAAACAGGAATAATCTGTTCTGTAAGAAATTGCCTACAAAAATGATTACAGAAATCTTAAAAAAACCCATTTCTTACCTAATCAATCGTAATGGACATCAAGGTCTGCTTACAGTTTTAGCCCGTGAGTAGTTGGCCTAGTACACCTTCATGGTCTAAAGCCTGAGAGAGTGTCAGCCACCCTCCGTTGTCGCAGGATCAGGCCCTTTACAAACACTGTGCGGTGTGTGCTGAGAGTCCTCATTGAGTTGTTCTTTCACACAGATCTCTCTGCATATGCTCAGTTCTGGATATTTCAAATGTATGCTCTGTGGCTCAGAAAAAAGAAAAAAAAAATAACAGGTGAGTATTTTTTGTTCTGTTTAGGGATAATCCAGTTTTATCCCTTTATTTCCCTAATTTCCCTGACCATGCATGGGCTTTCCTTTATATTCTGCATTTCAGACATTCAGGCTGCTTGCAATCTTCTACAAAACTGAGTCTCAATTTAAAAAGTTCCATTTTGATGGTTGAAAGAATTTAATCTGACTGACTTTCAAGCTTGCTGTCTATTCAAAATGAGTGGTAGATCACTGTGGTAATCAATACGGCTTTCCTTGTGCAGGCAGATGCCTGTGAGAATGAAATGAGAGGCATCCGAGACATAAATCTCTTGAACACTCTTTTTAACAAGTTGTTCATTTTTGGGGTGGGAGACAGGCAGCGGCTCACATCAGTTGTAAGGGAAATTAATGTATTACTATCTTTATTGCTGTACAAGGGTATTGTTAAGAAATTATTTGGAAGTTTCTTTATGTTCCCTTTAAGGCTTATGCCATATGCCTGGGGAAGAAAGAAAAATGTCTTCCCTTTTGTCAGCAGATTTCTCGATGGGCTGGGAGGAAGCAAAACCAAACAGAAACAGTAAAGCATAAACTTGTTCTTTAGCTAACAAAAAAAGGCATCTAATGGGGCAGCATAGCTCATTCATTACTTTTATTGGCCTTGGAGTTGCCTATATTTTTTTCCTTTATATATTTTCATAGAAATAGCTCCACTTGCCTTTCAAAGCACTAGCTGCTAATGCGCTTCCACCCCCTTCAACCTTGAGATAAAATACCCAATAACACAACTAACATTTGTATCAGGAAGACAAAGGCTGCACAGTTCCCCAAATCTGCAGCATTTGACTCAGAGTGCGAAGCTGAAAGTGAAGGAACTCACCAGCCCTAGTGGACAAACAGATATTTCTTAGGAGGACATATAATTCACTAGCCTGTGGCATTTCTCTAGACTCTGTTCCTGAATAAGGGTTTTCCTGCTGAGAGCACACTCCATTTTTATTTCTTTTCCCCAAGAGATCCTGTGATTGTTTTACTACTTTCATTTACAATGGTAGTGCTGTCACTGTAGTGCCATGTGAACCTCAGTATATTTGATCGTAGGAGGCATTTATACTTAAGCGTTTTTATCACATCACTCTAGGGTCTCTTCTTTCAAGTTTGCTTGCTCAGTTCTTGAGCTTTTATGAAGTCTTGACACCATTTAAATAAAATGATTGCAATATGAGTGAGAACCTTCAATAACCCAAACTACGCTAGGCAGCATCCTATCTCATAGTATCCCTACACCATATGATCCTCACCCATGCATATGGAGGTGACTTAAGTCATGCGAACATTGTAATTCATATTAAAAAAACTACCTCAATGGGACAGGAAAAAATCTATTCAGCCGACAGGTGATGTAATGTTTTTCTTAGATGCCGGACAGAAAGATGCATGCACACTCTGTGGAACTCATCTATAATAAATCCGGTGTTTCTAGACATGCTCCACATGTGCAGTACAGTAGATCTGCATGCACATTACAGGGACAACCAAAATCTCACAGGGATGTCAAGACGAACTGCACGGGAACTTATCACCTCACAAAGTCCTTCCATACGCATTTTTCTGTCAGGAAGTAATTTGGGGGACATAGACAAATCAGAGCATGACACCTATAAATTATAAATAGGGTTGTAATTAATGTTACCTTGCACTGAATTCAAATATAAACACACTAAAACAGTGTAAGAGGTAACAGCATATAAGTTTTTATAAGCGTTTTACCTAAGTATGCGAGCAATGTGACCACTAAAGACACAAGAAAGACAAGAATAGTTACGAGTCAGAGACAGCTAAGTTAAAAAAAAAAAGTTGTCAGAAGGAGGACAAGTTAAGCATAAGGGGCTATAAATAGGCAGAGAACTTACTCCCAAATACACCAGAAGAACAACTAGCAAAGCCAAAACCAAGATAAGCAGTACAGGGAGGAACGGAGACACCACCTTTTTGGAAGAGGAATAACAGAACAAAAACACAAAGCAAAAGTAATGAAAATCAGAGAAGAAAGGAGAGAAAGTCATTTTGCTTTCAACTTCACTTAGACAAATTTTACAACAAAAGAAATTTTCAAAGGTTTTTCATGTTATCATAAAAAGTACTTAATGTAAAGATTTTAACATGCACCAAAATGTTTGCAGATTCAACTTAAGATAACTGTTCTGCTCAATTATGGTGAGACGTTTTGAAATTTCTTTTTAATTTGATTAATTACAGTTTTCAAGAATTCCCCATCATTTTAATTGGGCTTTATATGCATTCTCTGAAATAATGGGTAGCATCAGCCTGTACTATTCAAAATTTACTTAACTTTAAAAATTAGAAAGAGCTGTATGTTGAAATAGGAAATGCAGAGATTTTCTGAGTAGCCGATAATATCCAGAAGGAAACGCAAGATGTCCCATTTAGAGATGTTATCATCATTAACGTTTGTTACATTCAGTGCATCGGTGAATAGTCCGCTCCAGTCACTGCTGAATCCCACGGGTGCAGTTCTGTTCCATGACAGACTGTATTTAAACACTTTGCGCTGGTGACATGGCCTTACTTGAACATAAACTCAGTGTTTGCTGTACAAAACTAGACACAGGGTCTGCCTGTGGGGAAAATGTAAAACTGACCTCTAAATTCATTGAACAGGAAACCAAGGAAATATAAACTCAGAGTGTGCCAAAATATTTTGTCTCTTGAAGGTAGTGAATGATTTATGCAAACCAATTTACTCTTTGTGTTGCAGGCATTAAGCAAGAGCCAGGGCTCACTAATGAGTTATCAGGAGAATGGGAGAACAAGCTAAATGGGGAATCCTCTTAGTGCTGTCAGTGGTAAATTAGGTCTATCAGGATCACAATAAGAATACACAGAGTAGTCAGTATTAGGTTAATTACCTTTGTTGACTTGAAAGGCTGGAATTTAGCTGGAAACTTGAGTCTCAATCATTTTTGTATTTCCAGGCAGCTATCACATATTTAAAGTACAGGGCGCCTCTTCATTCCACTGGAAAAAGAGGAGCCAAAAGGAAGAGTAATATCACTGCCTATATTATCGGGGCATTTGATAATTATTCTCATATTGTATATAAGAAACAGCATGGCAGGGAGAAGTTCCATCTGCAACCTCTCTTCAGTTTAATTTAGATTAGATTAGATTAAAGTAAATTCTTTTTAGTACTTGGAAATATTTTCATTATCCTATCCCTCAAACTGAACACTTACAAGTAGGGTGATTCAAAAGTCACCTTTTGTTGTTCTGGCTGATCGTAGCATTTTTGGAAAGTAAAATCGTGAGTAATCTGGCCAAAAAAAAAAAAAGTCAAGGACCAATTTTTCCGTATTAACCTTCCCATTGAATCCACAATTTGCATATGACAAAGACCCAGGAAAAGATTTTGAAATATTCACTATATGAATTCACTAATATTTTTCCTGGTTTAGAAGTTTGGTCAGTGGTGGTGTGTTTATTTTATTTGAGCTTATTATGCATCTCTTACAGCACTAGCATAACCAAATAATCCTATGGTGGGAGTTTAAGTAAACCGCTACTGTAAATAAACAGGAGCCAAACCTCAGCTTTGAAATTTTATAATATAGTTTTTGCTCACCCCTGAGACCTTTAATTACATTGCACAGCTGAGTCAGACCTGGCAGCCATCTTTGTGTTGAGCAGGGAACGTCTCAATCTGTTACGCCAAAGCCAGATGGCTACTTTTTGCAAGTGCTTTCCAGCTTGCAAAGGGAAAAGTCAGGACTCTGTGCCAATGATTCAGCACTTCAGATCCATGGGTTAGGGTCAGGGTTGTGCAAACGCGCTAACAGGGGCCTGGGGAACAGGATACCTTTCCCATAGCTCATTTGTTGCCTATAATTTAGGATACTCACAGGATAATGGCTGGGGGATTATTAGAGTAAAAAAAAAAATGATAATAATCAAGCAACAGATGACTGCCTGAAAATATATGAAGGCATGTTTGTGTACTGTGTGGGAAATAATCTTGTTTACAATCACACCACCACAAATTTAGTATGTGTCAATGCAATGTTATATAAAACGATACTTTAAAATTTTATCTTGCTTTCAGTGGGTGCCACCACATCAATTGCTAAAAATTATGTGCATGCTTCAAGGTATTTTTTTCTTAAAACATCTGTGCATGTGTGATACCAGCAATGACTTTGCTGCTAGTTCCAATCCCCTTTGCATAAAGTCTTGTAAAATATTTTCTCCACCCCTACAGAACCAAGAGTGAATTTTGCTGAAGCATTTAGTTGTCAGGAGTGAACAGAAAATATATTTGACAAGCCACAGAAAAGGCTCAAACCCCTGTGGAGCTTTCTGGGACTATATCTTAAGTGGTGCCCAAAATGGAATTCAAAAAAGCTGTTTAGTGTGTCCAGTCCCTCATTTAATCTACCTATGTTTGCACAATTACTGCTATAATTAAAAAAAAATGATATAATGAAATACCATTGGTGGTCACCACTGACAGCTGGACGTCAGAGAGTAAAAAGCTTTTAGAAGTTCTATTAAGAAGCGAAAAAGACGAATGTATAAAAACCGGCAGGGAATAACTTATCACTGAGCCGCCACACCATACTGACATCTTTGCAATGCAATTTCAGTTCAGGTCACTTCCTATTCGACATGCTTTTTTACTGTTTACTTTTCTAAAATATAAACATTTATCAGATGTGATTTCAAGTGTAACTTTTCAGACACAGGGAAGAAAATAGTATATTGAATGGCTTTACCTGCAGCACCAGATCCTACACACTGTGACAGAATCACGGTTGCCGCTATTGTGTGTATCTGCCATGCAGGAGCGTTATCAGCTTTCACACTTTTGGCATAACCCAGGAGATCGGAGGAATGTGAGCTTTCAATTAAAAGCAGCACTTTCTAATGTGAACTCAGCTGAGAAGGATTAAAGGTTTTCAAACCAGAGGTTATGGAAAGAAACATCGCCCTTGTCATTCCAAATAACTAACTGATATAAAATTTAAAGGTATTAAAGAATTTTTTTTCTTTTTTTGATGATGAACTCATTATTTTTTGATCTGTTAAACCGTATCACAAGCTATACCACAGCAGGTTTGGTCTTGTACTCTGTGCTAGCAGAGAAACTTCGTTAAAGGAAGTCCCTTCAAGAGTTGATCTTTGGGAGGGAATATGTCTTCTGGATAGCTCAGAAGCAATCAAACGGCAGACAGTGCAGTTGTCCAGATTAACCAATAAAACCTTTTCCTTAGCTGCAAGAAAGTTACTGTAAAGGCAGTATGTCTTCAGTCATTCCTCATTTGTCCTCATTTACTGTTATAATACTGATCACAATCCAAACCAAAGAGAAATTTTAATGAGGCTGGAGCTGGATCCCCATTAATTAACTCCTACAAGAGAGAACTGAATCTGCAGAGAATAAATTGCACTTTCTCAAGTGCAAGCCTTATCCAAAACAGTTTTCCTTTTAAGAATGACAGACATTTGTTCTCTCAGAGAAATATAGTAGTCCTTCTCACTGATGGGCTCAAGCTTATTTTGATTTTCATCAACACTCCAATACAAGGCTGTGTGGTACAGAGAGGAGGAAAGCTTAAGATACTGGCCTTGGTTCAAAGACTAGCGTCCAGGGGCGAAAGAAACAGTTTTGATTTCTGGTGTCATGGATAGCTATCATGATTTCTCAGTCAAAGTTTAGATGTCAGAATAGCTTTATCCTTCACAGGATATTCAGTTAATATACAGCCCTCTGAGAGGAACACTTTTATAACCATAGCAATGGATATTAATGTAATGTAATGTAAGGAGGCATAGTTCTGAGCGTGGCAATAGAATATCTTTAGTTTTTTATTCATCTATACCAGAAGTGAAGTGTGCTACAGAGCTGATCCAGCTACTAAAGTCAACACAGATATTCATCTCAACTGTCCTACACATCTGAAGGGCATGGTAACTCTATAAACAAACATAAAACATTTAAGAAAATAAAGTTGCAAGCGTGGTGTAGAAGATTTCCTGTTCAGAGGTTTACTTCAGTACGCTTCATCCTCCCTTACTCCATTAGAAGGGAATTGTATTGGAAATACCCCTCAGCATCTTGACAAAGGAGTTTTTCCTCAGGTTATTCATTAAAATATATTAAATAATATTGACCAACAAAGAAAAGCTAAAGAAATCTTCAGAAATTTTGCCTCCGAGTGGACATCCTCCAGTACAGGTGAAAAAAAATTTACAATAGTCAGTTGATCAGATTCAGTATATGCAGATTTCATTTTTCTTATCTGTGTGGCTTTATATACACAGACCACTACGGCAGATTCCATGAATCCTTTGAAACTAAACATCTTTTACATTGTTGCTTGTGATTGTGGCACTGCATAGATCCATTTGAATTGGTATCCATTTCGATTCAATTGCCAATTCAGAAAATCAAAGAAATGGAACAATCTGAAGTATGAAAGTCATCAAAAGTATGAAGGGAAATAAATGGAAATTTTTTCAGGATTTGAATTTTTCAGAAATTAGAAGCCAGGGTCCTCAGTCTTTCTCTTACTGCAGATTACACAGGTGTACTTCAGATTAGCTACAAATTGGTAGCAGGAGGCACAGAATTTATCTTCAGTTAAATTCGTTCATCAGGTATTCATTCATAAATACTGAAAATATTCAAATAAACTTAACCAACGCTTTAAAATATGTTTTGAATAAGACCAGTCTAATTTATAGGATAATTTAAGTTCAGAACAATGAGATATGACCTTGGTATCACTCACTTTATACTTTTATAAAACATGGTAACCCTTATCACCTATAGTATCAAGGTCCAATTCCAACAACGATTATTTTATTCTAGTCTATCAAAACTTATTCAAGTTTTTCATTTCTTGCATCACTGATGTATAAATTTATTCACACAGAATGAATTTGCACTTGCCAGTACGGCAAGTTTGTCCTGCACATTATTATTATCAAGTTAGCTAGCTCAAAACTCACAACAAAACAGAAGCAAGTTCTTTTTCCAAGATAAAAGAATTGGCATGGCCCCTACCATCTTCTACCTACTTCTAATATTGACTAGAAGACTTTAAGAGGGAGGTTTATGTCCTCATGTTCCTCTGATATACTGAAGAAAGAAGGCATCTAAATTGGCAAAGCTTCATCTTAAAATGTTAAACTTAGCCAAGGCAGTCTAGTGTGCATGGCACCAGAGCGACAATCTGCTGACTTGAATTATACTCATTGCTTTATCAGTGATATACTTCATGAATTAAGAAACCACCTCATTTTGGTTGCCAACTCTCATATACTGTTGCCATGAGTCTGATTTGTAGATATAAAGGTCACATGATTCAAACTCCAGCTTTGTTATTTTAGAGATTCTTATTTAGGTTGCAAAAAGAGTTTGAAACTCTGATTTCTAAAATAATCAAAACCAGATAATAAAAGTTCTTCAAATGTATTTAAAATATTTCATAATTTGTCTATGATCCTTTTATTTTGCTAGTATATTTTAAGTATTTAAATTTACAAATTTTGAAATTTTAAGGTCTTCAAACCATGCTGCCTATCTTGTTCTATTTGAATTTCACAGCTTTTCACAGTGGTATTCTAACTTTAGTCAAGGCTTCCAGACATTTAATTTAGTAATTGAAAAAAGTGCTGCCTAAAATCAGGGCTACTCTTTCTTACAAAAACAATGTGTAAATAGCCTTTTCAACTTAACACATCCTCAAATTGTGTTTATCTGTAGCTGACTCAAAGCTAGATGTGTTCCAAAAGATAAAAAGCATATTTTGTTTTCGTTGATCTAAAGTAAACATGTTTTTTTCAGTATCCTTACAATATTTATACAAGCTTTGAAATGTTCGTAAGCAATCTCTCAGTTCATGTTCACCAACCAAGTTTTCTACATTTTTCTTTTTAATCAACGCTCTCTAAAATTATTCATTAATATTAAAAATGAAAAATAACCACAATTATGCCACGGATGTGATTGGCTTCTATTCAAAGCTATTTAGCAATAATTAGGGCACCAAGACAGCTGTTAACATTGGAAGAGGATAGTTGCAGTTATTATTAATTCAATAAAACTTGATTGATAGAAATGAGCTCTTGGTCTCAAATGTGTTTGAGAAAAAGAATCTCACACCAACATAGAAGCAAATACTACAGTAACTATAACTTCAAGTAGGACTCGAGTATGATTTTTTTCCCCCTGAGTCTTAATACTTCAGGTGTTTCCACAGTTACACCAAAGATAAGAAGTAATGTTTCCGATTGATAACAAAACCACAGCAAAACTGTGATAATTGAAAAAACAAGCTTTTTGTTTACAAGAGTGCTATTGCACTCACAGATAATGATTTCTGTTGATTCTATAATGAATATTACTTGAAAATTACAAGCTGAAGGAACTAAGAAGCACTTAAGGCTTTCATGCTTATCAGCACAACAGTATGTCAGATAAGTGCCCTCAATTTTCCAGCTTCCACTTGTCTCGCTTTCCAGCCTGGTCTTCCTGGAAAATTACCAATCCAGAGCCTCAGTTATCCAACTTCTACAGCTGGCTGCCTGGAGTTTCAGGGTTGCTAATATGGGTCAAAACCTAATAATCTGAAAGTAGCAAACTCAAGGAGAAAGTTACCTAGTGTGTACAGCATGTCTTATTTAAACTTAAAACCACATTTTTTATAGCAGTAAAAAGCAAAAAAGTTCAAGAAATCCTTATGGACAGACACGAGCCCAGATGTTAATTTATAAAGGTTGTCATCTAAACCTCTTTATATTAAAAAAAATAACATTAAGAAATTAGCATTGATTTAAGAAAACTTGCCAAAGCTTGTATGAAGTCCACCTTCTGACAAAGACCAAAGAAAAGAAACTCTCTAATCCTTTTTGAATCAACACTGTTGACTGATAAATAGGCAAGTTATGTTTAGTCCATATTTTTCCCTTTATTTGTATTAAGGTTCCCTGTGTATCACTATCATAAAATAAATCAGATGTAGTGGTGCGAGCTTACCTCCCCCTCTCCTCCCGCCCAAGATGTTACTTTCTCCCCCATTCCCTCGCCTCAAATTCACATTCCCTTGGCTACTCCTCAGACACTACTGGCTCTTGTGCAAACCATGTGGTGAGCCAGGCCAGGGAACTGATCTGCCCCAGACTAACGGCAACTGCTTCAATCTTCCCTGGCTCATCTCCCTGAACAGCCCTATTGCTAACCCCACACGCATCAGAACGAGAGCACTTGCGCTCCTGAGACCTGCACTTCCCATGTTCGTACAAAGAGTTACATAGCGCATGGATATTCATGCAAACAAAAAAAAAAAA
>VYZM01022204.1:0-53591 GCA_013398915.1 Dromas ardeola | reverse complement strand
GCCATGAACATGCTGAAAGTTATCTTGTGGCTACAATTTCAGCAATTATTCAGAAGAGGTGTTTTGTCAAAGTATAGGAACTGTCAAGGAAAACAGTTGGTCAAAACAACACTAAAAAGACAAAGGTTGATAGCGGTGAAGGTTATCATTGTATTGATTATTGTATTTTGAGCAGGTATTTAACATCCAAAGAGCTTTGTAACCTTGGAAACCTGATGAAATACAGGATATAAACATTGAGTGGTGCTTGTATCAAAGCATCTGGTAATGGAAAGAGATTTTATGTAGTTACTGATGAAATGTCTCGCTTTTATACCATCAGTGTTGAACTGTTGGCAGATAGGTAGTATTAGGGGAGTTTATTCTGGAAAGGCAGGAATCTTTCCTATCTCTTTTTATTCTAAGCACGAGATTGCTAACCCATCTTTAAACAGCTTCATCCTTTTCTTTATTCCTTTCGAGGAGAATCAAATACACTGCTTTCCACTGACATTGAAAAGTAGGCAAGGAGAAGGACAGAAAATGCCTATTTTACCTTAATAAAAAAGGAGCACTTCAGTTTTTACAACACTACTTAAAAACTTTGTAAAGTCCCTTTACAGTCTCAGGGAAGTCCCAGATCGAAATAATGTCACAAGGGGAGCAAAGATCAAACGTAGCAGTAGTTTAATATCTGCTGTGTCCTCTGCTGGACGAATGTATGCTGCCCTGGCAAAAGAATGGAATTTTATGATCTAGTAATGGGCCTTTTCCATCTCTAATTACTACCTCACAGGGGCACTGTGAAGATTATTTAGTTAATGTTTGCACAGCTCTCTGACCATGTAAAGTACTGTTAAAGTGCTAAGCATTACTATTATCATCCAGTTATATAATCAATCCAAATTTGAGTAGCACTAAAGTAAGTTCCAGTTCCAATTATGCTAATGAAACTGCAAAGGGACTGTACATCCAGAAGTTCCTACAATATCCAGTGCTGTTGCAGTACCTTTGAGAATCCTCATTACAGTGACTTTCCCCAGCATTCATTAAGCACATATTTACTTGAGGCCTGACTGTGAACTTCAGATATGCGCCTGTATGGGGAAAAAGCTGATCTGTATAGCCCTTAAAGACAGATGGTGAAGACTGAAATGCTAGACATATATTTACACTGAGGTCTGCAATACCGAGGCATATAGTCAAAATGAACACAAACTCCAGGTTAATTAATCTTCTGTTTAGACTGGTAAAGCCCTTACCCAAAACTCAGGGGAGCCTTGGGACAGAGTTCAGGTGGTGGGAATGGCTTGCCTCTATTTTGGAATTTAAACGGTTTTTGGGTGACAGAAAAGAGGTTATGAAGCTTTCCCATCTGCCTTTCACTGCTAGCTGTGGAAGTTCAGCAGGAAAAAAGATGGAGGGAGAAGTTAAATCTCTTCTCAGCAGTACTGGGCTCCAGCATCATCTTGAATGGCAAAAAAACATGCAAGCAGACAAGTGAAGTACTGTTTCTAACCATTTCTGGGCTCCGGCTTTACTCTAGGATCACCTGTAGTACTGATAGCTCTTGTGCAACTGATAGCTCCTGTGCCAATCAGTAGAATGGACTAAGATGATCCTGCAGATCCTACTTGTGAAGCTAGACCCCACAGTTTGATTGTAACAGCAGCAGTGCTTGAGATCAGAGCTTGGTCTCACATGAGCTGTCTGGGATTAGACTAAAGAAATCTAGAGCCCCTACCCAAAAGCAGCTAATCCCACTACAGCTAAGGATTGGTGTATAAAACCCAAAGAAACCAAACAAAAAACCTCCACCCAGCACTATTAGTAGCAGCTTCTCTCTTCAACATGGGAGCAAAAGCTCTAGGAGGAAGGAACTTTCTCGTCTCTAACATCATGCACACAGCATGGAAACATGAACTCTTTCAACCTGTCCCTTTACTATCTTAGCTGGTGTTCATATACTCACAACAATCAACTACCTGATTGGAGATCAGGACAGGACATCTCTCCTTTTTGGTTTGGAAAAGACTGCTGGGGTTTTATTGTTGGGGGTGTGTGTCCCTCCCTGCCCCCTGCTTTGTAGCACAGTTGGTGTCCTGCTTCCTAGGATTATCGCTACCCAGTACATTCAGCAGGCATCTGGTACATTGGATACTGGTCTCCCAGTATCTCTCAGTATTTCTCCCAGTGTTTTCCTTTGGTTTGTATAGTTGTAGATTATATCCTTGACTAAGGAGTTCACATGTGTTTGTTAGAGGGTCCTGGGAAGATAAATGGAGTACATATCCCAGGCAGTCTCCAGAGGTAAAAGCCCGCTGCATGACTGTGGGCAGTGTGGCAATTCAGGCGGGTTTTTCAGTCCTGTGTTTGCAGTATCGCTGTTAATAAACAAGCAAAGGAGCTACTGAGCTGTCTGTGTCTTCCCTCTAGCTGCTGTTTCCTGCATTCCTTCAACAATCTCTTTCCACTTGCAGACGCTGCTTTTCACAGTTCTTTAAACCTTTTCCAACAACAGATTTAAAAAGAAGAGAAGATGGGGGAAATGACCACGGTCTCACTTGCTTAACCTGTATGTCACACAGTCTTCTCCACACATTGAGAGTGTCCTGGTCTATGGGGATTCTAAGCCCAGACTCAAAGTCAATGACAAACCCCCATGCAACAGTTCCACCTACACTCTTTTACACTCTCCCTTACAGACACCAGAGAAGGAAGATGTGACCGGGATTATGACCAGCTGTAACAGCCTCAAAGCAAACTGACAGTCAGTAATTCTGACATACATCCCTCAGTTATCCATCCAAAAATGTATATATGATTTTAAGGCTCTTGGTATATCTGTGCCATAAAAACAGGTGTTTTTTCTTTTATTCTTACCACTATTTTTATCTGACTCTTTCGGAGACTTTAAAGCCTTAACCATATCTAAGGAATCTTAGACTACTTAGTTCTGCATTTATCTATATTTTTAATACATTAAAAACTCAGTTTTTTAAACACATAAAAGTCAAAACTGCTTCCCATATACACAATCCTAGCAATCATGAGAAGGTAGTGGAAGTACAGAGGCAAAAATAAATAAAGGGATAATTTTTTCATCATAAAAACATGATTCTCCAAAATGTAACTGTTCAACAGTATAAAATATTACAGCTTGTTACATAACAACTTCAAAAAGCAATACCATATAATTCTGTCTGACAGAGAAAACTGAATCTGAACAGAATCTTTGAGCGTCTGCATACAGATGTGAAGATACATACATCCTGAAAATATAATAGTATATAATGAGAGTGTTATCTTTACAAATTGGATCCCAATCATGAGGCTGTACAAACAAAGGGACAGTCTGGCAGTGGAATGAAATAGAGAGGAACCTCTTGGAACTGAGCCAAGTATTGATAGATACGAGCGCGATTTTATTTTCTTTCTGGATGCTTATAGGAAAGTCTGCTGATGACTTTGTTTATATACAAATGGCAGTAACGAACCAAAAAAAAACCCACACCCAAACCCAGATGTTCTGTTTCTAGGATATGAAAATTCTTACACCCTTAAATCCATGGCAGTGCCTTCCACCACCAGACAAAATATACAAAATAATATGGCTACGACTTCATGAAACCACATGACAATGCAAAGCATTATTATGGAAAAGAAATCTTCCAGAATTATTCAAGATCTTCCAGAATTATTAAAAATCTTCCATAAATTTCTAGCAAGCACGCTGCGACATGGATTGTCAGAAGTTTTCTTGTACAGTATGGAAGTTCTTGAGCACATTGTGAAATACTGTGCAATCACAGCAAAAAGTACTGTGCACTAGTATTGGTCCTTATTATAATTTTTTAATATTTATTTTACAACAAAGTTAGCTTAATTTTTATTACCAAAACACCTTTTCCAAAATTCCTTTGTTCTTGACTTGACAACAACTTTAACTTTTTAATTTAATGCATGGAGAATGTGGGTTTGAAATGACAGGTTGATATCACTGTTTGTAACTATCTTCAAAAAGAGCAGGTTAGCACTCCGTGCAATTGAAGAAACTAGTAGAAACTTGGGAATTAATAAGAAAGGAAAAGAACAAATCCTAAAATATTCACTGTGGTATTGTATAAATAGGTTGTGTACCCACATATGAAATAAAACGTGAACTGGTAAAAAGAACTGGCAGTTCTATAGCCCCAAAATTCACTCTTTCTCAAAAGACATGATAAAACTAGAAAAGGCACAGAAAAGGATAGCGAAATTAAGGAGAAACTTCCATAGAATGAAGATAAAAATATACTGCAATTCTTGAGCTCAGCAAAGAGATGAGAAAGGGTATGAGGAAAATAAACAATAAAAGGTGGAAAGGTAACAATTACTCGCTATTTCTCATAGCACCAAGACTAGAGGGAATTCATCTACTGGCAAGTTTGAAATGTCAAAACTTTCAGTGGGGCAAGTGTGACTAGACCGCTATTATTACTATTACTATTATTATTGTCTACATGCTAAATTATCCTAAAAGTAAGGTTTCAAAGTCCTGATGTGATTATCTATCATTACTGCGAAACACTGCTTTCAGGAGAATTGAATATTTACCTGCTTTTTTAATCAAACTTATTTTTCTTGTATTTTAGGGAATATAGAAATGTAAATGTTTCTGTATCTATTTGTAAGGTAATCAAATTGTTTATTTATTTCAATATACAAACCTCACAATAAATGAAGTAAATTTGGTTTTATATGTTATTTGAAAAAATAAATGAGCATTCTTAGAAAAAGATCAACATACAACATTTTAACATTCTCAAGCACGATTCCAATTAGGAAAGTCATTTAAGGAAGCATTTTCCTGTCCATAAGTTCAATGAAGATGAACTAGCATTTTCCAGTAAGACATATTTATCAGAAAATATCTGGTAATATGCTTGCCACTACTGTCACTGCCTGCTAGAACAATATGTACATCTCTAACTAGAAAGTTTGCTAAAGATATACCTTTTTCTTTAAAGAAAAAAAAAATATGTTCCTCCTTAAATTTAATATTTTGATAGATTTAATATTCTGTAAACTTTAAAAAGTTAATCTTTGAAATAATTAAAATTAGGAAGTGCAACTAGTCTTCAACATTGACTTTTATCAAAACAAAATTATATGCATTAATTTAATTTAAGTATGTAATAATATGATTAGACAATCAAACATAATTACTTTTGTGATGGCAGTAGGTTGTCGCAAGAGTGCCTTATTAAGCACTGGAAAACTCAATGTACATTTGTTTATTTTCTGATCTGCCAGCTGATCTCTTAATCTCCAGATAACTCAGTCCTTTCCTGTGTCACCGGAGGAACTCTAACAGGGTTCCTAGGACAGAAATACCCAGGACACCCCTCATCCACCACAGACATCTTAGATACTCCAGTTACCTCCATGACCTCCGACAGGACAAAGCAGGCAGTTCTCAAAAATAGCTGTTAGAAAGCGTGATTGCATTCGCACTGTCTCTGGCCACTGAAGATGTATTTGTAGAGGCGA
This sequence comes from Dromas ardeola, assembly GCA_013398915.1. Lineage (NCBI taxonomy): Eukaryota > Metazoa > Chordata > Aves > Charadriiformes > Dromadidae > Dromas > Dromas ardeola. The sequence goes on along the minus strand of VYZM01022204.1, from coordinate 48,080 downwards.
AGCCATCCTGCTGAGCCAGCTCAGTGGTGGTTAGCCAAATGAGAGACACCACAGAGAAGACTACGCGAGTTGAGTCTATGCTGTTGTGTCTGTATGTTTGACTGGAAGGGAATCTTATGTTCCCTCACACATAACAAATCCAACCTCCAGCTGAGATGGCTGCAATTTCAATGCACTCTTGCTCTTGCAGACCCAAAACCTCAAGCTAAGCATTCAGAACGTGGACAATTATTCCAAACAGGCTTCTAAATCTCCTTCTGTGCTGTCATGAAACTTATGCATAAGAGAATCTCTTCATACACAGGTTGTCTTTGTGTGTGAGGAGAAAAACACAGTTCAGGCCAAAGTTGCTGAGCAATTTGCCCTTTCTTTGTTTAACTTCTCAATTTTCTTTTCCTGTCTCCTGACACCTCCTCACATAAGAACTAGAGATCATGGCAGGAAGCGTCAGCCAAGAGTATTGGCAGGCAGAGTGCTCTGAGGTGATGTAAATCAACAGAAACACAGCTTTGTCCCAGGGCAGATGTTAGGGATAAACTGGAAGCTCTGGAGATGTAACAGAAAAGAGAAAAGAACATTGTTCAGACTGGAAAAATTTATCATCTCGAATATGTTAGGTCCAGGGCCATGTTTTCTGCTGTCTGTCATTTATCGGCCCCAGCTCTGCCAAAATCTGATGAATAATACTGATTTAAGGAGTTGCATTTTTTTTTTATTTTCTTTCTGGTTTTAACAAGGTTTTGCCTGTGGTTCAGGAACCTCTGTGGTGTTTTTTAAAAATCCACCAGAAAAAATATTTTTCATAGATTACTAAAAAATGGGGTTGATTCAAGATTTCACATCTTGATTTCTTTCAAATGAATTTAAAAAGAATGCTGCTTCTCTTATTAAGTAAAAGGACTTCTCCACACTCAAATATCAATTAATTGATACAATTTTGTCAAGATTTCCTGTTACCATCTTGTTTAAATGTTCACAAACCTGTCTTATTCTTAGATAATTTGTCGCCCTAACAAATTTAAAGGTGGCAGTCATCCCCAACCAGACATTGTCAGAACTTACTGATTACTGTAAGGTCACAAAAAATGGATTGACGGATCAATAAAAAAATTTTGTAAACAAAATGGTGTGTTTTCTACTTTTGTGCATTTTATGTGTAACAAAGAAATTATAGTCAAGGAAAGAAAGAAATATAAAGGTATTATTCTAACAACATATTATTTAAAGAATGTTTTTCAAGGACCATGCAAATTTATAATTTTTTTTTTCCTTCTGTTTTTCAGAGCTCCTTCATATATGTTTGTATATTATGGTTACTACATGGAGTGGTAAGACACCATGCATTTAAACTGACTGGTCTCGTGACTAAAACACATGTGCAAAATAGACTTCAAGCTCTGTGTGCTTACTCATGGTTGGGACGTCATTAGAGGCAGAACACTGAGACCTCTTTTCAAAAAAAGGAGAAATGAATCCTTGCATATATATATTAGTGGAATTCTAGTAAAATTGACATTTTTAAACCATCTAAGACTACCTCTGTATGGGTTTTCATATATATATAAAACACTATATATAAAAAATTTCAATGTGAATTAAGGACATTCATGACTGAGCCAACCTTATGGACAGCAACAGCTACATGTGCAAATATATGCCTTCATGAAGTACCAATAAATCCTCTCTCCCCCCAAATCAACCAAGCTATGGTTTGCAGAAACAGCGCAAAATCAAGTTGCATTTTGTCTGTTCCAAACTTTAACCCTGCACTAGTAAGAAATTTACATTATTTTTTGCTTCTCTGGCAAAATTGCTTTGAACCTTTTGCTTGTACCTCAAAAATCAAGAGCCCATCTTTCAATTTTGAGGCTACTATCAACTGAAGCTAAAACTCCTTTGAAACTTAATTTCATTTCCAGGCATACTTGAGAAAAACACACAATCAGAAGCATTTCTTGGACTCTGTATTAAGTCAATGGATAGAACAAAATAGCGCCACCTACATACTTTCAGAGAAAGCAAAGCAGAGCTCCTTGGAGACTGTAGGACTTTCTGACCCTCTAAAATATTACATCTGTTACTTACATTTTTTTCCCCTGAAATTTCAGAGATCTTTTGCTAAAGAAACTGACCCAAAAGCAAAACAGCGCTCCTCCCCAAATGCCCAAAAGTTTATGTCAAGATAAATGGTGCCAAACTCTGACTTTTCTTATTTGATATTGTTCTGAATTGTCTATTTATTTCAGGGAAGTGTGNGGTGGGGGAGGGAATAGAGGAAAAATACTGTCCATCATGAAGTTTTTCTGCTTTTTAAGCAGTTCAGATTCAGGACGGGAAGTTCTTCTGGAAACTAAGACAATTCAAGTGGATGTTTATACAATCAAGGGGCCACAATCCTACCGTGTGCTGTAGAAGTGTGCGCTGTTTCAGGAAATGCTGATGAGGTGGCTTGGTAACACTAACGGTCCACAAGCACAATACAACCTGTGAGAGAGAGAAATTTTGAAAATAATGAATGTAGAATTCACCCCATTCGAGACTCCAAAATCTGCAGCAGAGGGAGAGGAGGAGTAGTAATATGGTGAAGGCAGACAATTCTTCAGCTGTCATTCATAAAACTTACCTCTTTTTCTGACAACCCCAGCCTAACAAAAAAGCGTGTTTAAGAACCACAAACAAATTTAATAGCTTCTCATTTATGTAAACAACTACAACGATACAGTAGCATACAGTTCGCAACTTAACAGTAAAATAGAAGTAATAAAAAAATATTAAGCCTAAGGAATTATATTGAAGTTAATAAATCCTGCCTATTCATAGGAAAAAAAACCACCAAAAGAAAACAAAATATAGTAATAAGTTCTGCTAGATTTAGAAAAGTGATGGTTGCCATTCTTGCTAGAGGAATTTCCTAAGGGTTCTTTCTTCAGAAAGGCTGAAGCAAAAAATATATTAATGTATCATGCATTAAACTCACAAAAATATCAATACATTATCATCTTTAGATGAATGAGTTTCAATTAAGTACTAACGATGGATTAAATGGTGTATGTATTTATTTAAAGAAACAAATTTTAAAAGGAATCAGAAAATGCAACTGAATTATCACTGCCTTCTGAAAATTTTCCCCACAACAAAACCAAAAATTGTTTAGGGGATTTCAGTGCTAAATGCTATGTGTATTCTTTTGCTAGTTCCATAGTCCCAGTTTTAAGGTGCAGATGGTGAAATCAACTGTAACAGTGGTTTACTATTCATGCTCTCTCTAGAGTTTTAAGTTCAAATTGCACCTATAAAAAGGGGTAATTAGTCCTTTCTGGTTTATTGCTGTTAGGGGAAAGGAAGCAGTTTCAGTTAACTACCAACTAGACACCGCTCCAGATTAAATATCCTAGATTCAGTACCTTATACTGGCTTTCAAATACCAAACTGAGAGTTCAAAGAAGGTAGGAAATGTCACCTTCCCAAACATTATGGACTATTAATTATGTCTTTGCAGTGAACTTTCTCAGTGCAATTAGTCTACAGACATGAAGATCATCCTTTATAAAAGACTATGGGCTGGAACAAGGTTAATTCCAATTTAAATTGTGTTAATAACAAGAGTGACTGCATTCAGACAGCTGAACTATTATCTGCTAAGAAAAATATGTGTAATGAAGCAGAAAAAATTGACTAATTTTAAAACAAGCACGGGTGTGCAACAATGTATATGTTTTTCTTTTCTAACATACACACTGTTGTTTTCCTATGCTACCCTTTAACTATCTAGCGCTCTATGTAGAAGGGATTCATAAAGAGTCGATCACATTTAGATATAAGTAAATGTAAGTAAATACGTAGCTGCATTTGACACAAATTTGACAGCAGCATTGGTATGTATGTCCTTTTCAGTCACTTAATAAAAAGCCGCACGGAAGATTCCTGGCCCTTCGCTTTGACACCACACCCTACGCATCAATAAAGCTGAGTGCCAATTGCCCTCATGGTGGATGGTAGCTGAGGGTGAGCAGGAGACCCTAGGGTGGAATTTCATGTCACAGTTTCTCTGGTGGCAAATCTTGTTTAAAAGATTTCTGACCACTTTTTTTTTCCAGACCTTGCCTTTTCCCGGTGAGTTTATCACACACTAGATGATAGCACTCTGTAAAATGAGTAAGTGACAAGTTCCTGTGCAGAAGGTGCCACAGAGCCAGCTGCACTGATTCAACTGAAGGGGTTGTATGTATTTCAGCAGGAAGGGGAAAGCTAGAAAGTGAAAAGCCTCTTAAACTAGTCTTGCTAGTGGTGAAAGCATACCTTAGAACAGTATCTGCAAGCATAATCAACAACTAGATGGACCTGCCCATAATTTAGATTATTTTAGAAATGTGGAATTAGCCTTTTACCTTTCAGCATCTTTTAAGAGAAATAAAAATAAAACTCACTTAAATACTTACAAACAAACAGACAAAATATTTCCCTTTGAAATAAACTGTAGATAGTGCTACTTTTTATGTAGCGGAAAAAACTGGGCTGTGATTTCTTTCATTTTTTTTTATTTAAGAATAATCTAATTCACTTCTAATTAAGAGTGACTAGAGAGTTGCCTGGCAGAAAAGGACCTGGGAGTGCTGGTCGACAGCTGATCGAATATGAGGCAGCAGTGTACACAGGTGGGCAAAAAGGCCAGTAGCGTCCTGGCCTGTATCACGAATAATGTGGCCAGCAGAACTAGGGAAGTGATCGTCCCTCTGTACTCAGCACTGGTGAAGCCCCACCTCGAGTACTGTGTCCAGTTTTGGGTCCCTCACTACAGGAAAGGCACTGAGGTGCTGGAGCAGGTCCAGAGAAGGGCAACAAAGCTGGTGAGGGGTCTGGAAAACAAGTCTTACGAGGAGTGGCTGAGGGAGCTGGGGTTGTTTAGCTGGAGAAAAGGAGGTTAAGAGGAGACCTTATCACTCTCTACAACTACCTGAATGGAGCTTGTAGAAAGGAGGGGGCTGGTCTCTTCTCCCAAGTAACAAGCAATAGGACAAGAGGAAATGGCCTCAAGTGGTGCTGGGGATGTTTAGATTGGATATTAGGAAAAATTTTTACACTGAAAGGGTTACCAAGCATTGGAACAGGCTGCCCAGGGAAGTGACGTAATGACCATCCCTGGAGGTACTTAAAAGACGGGTAGATGTGGTGCTTTGCAATATGGTTTAGTGATGGTTTGTGTCAGTGTTAGGTTGATGGTTGAACTCTATGATCTGAAAGGTCCCTTCCAAACTAGGTAATTCCATGATTCTATGATTCTATGATTCTAATTCTCTGTGTTTGAATTCCTCTCCCAGGAAGGAAAAAAAGAGATTCCCTACCGTTCTGGGATTTAAATCCTATTTCTGACAGAAATTCAAATAACCACACTAAAGGGATAGTCAACTATTCTGGATCACCCAAGATCCAGATAAATATTTCACTACTGTGCAGAATAATACTTTAAAGCCTCTGTGGTAGGTTGACCTTGGCTGGTCCACCAAGACATTCTGTCACTCCCCCTCCTCAACTGGGCAGGGGGACAAAATGCAATGAAAAGTTCTTGGGTTGAGATAAGGACGGGAGATTACTTATGAATTACCAACACAGGCAAAACAGACTTGACCTGGTAAAATGAATTTAATGTATTGCCAATTAATTGTAACAGTAGGATAGCGGGAAATAAGAACAAAACTAAAACTACCTTCCCCCACCCCTCCCTTCTTCCCAGTTCAACTTCACTCCTAACTCCTGAGTGGTGCACGGGGATGAGGAATTGGGTGCTGCAGTCACCCTATAAAGCTTAATCTCTGCTGCTCTTTCCTTCTCATGCTCTTCTCCTGCTCCTGCGTGGGGTCTCTCCCACAGGAGACAGTCTTTCACAAACTTCTCCAGCATGAGTCCTTCCCACGGGCTGCAGTTCTTCAAGAACTGCTCCAGCATGAGTTCTTTCCACAGAGTACAGTCCTTCAGGAACAGACTGCTCCTCTCCACGGGCCACAGTTCCTGACAGGAGCCTGCTGCAACATGGGATCTCTACAGGCTGCAGCTTGCCTTCAGAGCACATCCACGTGTGCTCTGGCATGCTCTGGCATGGGCTCCTCCACAGGATGCAGTGTGGATATCTTCTATAACATGGTCCTCCATGGGCTGCAGGGGGACAACCTGCCTCACCATGGTCTTCACCATGGGCTGAAGAGGAATCTCTGCTCAAGCGCCTGGATGACCTTCTTCCCCTCCTTCTTCTCCCACTTTGGTGTCTGCAGGGTTATTTCTCTCACATTTTGTCACTCCTCTCTCTCAGCTGCTGTTAATGCAGTATTTCTTACCCTTTCTTAAATACGTTATCACAGAGGCGCTACCAATGTCACTGATGGGCTCAGCTTTGACCAGTGGCAGGTCTGTCTTGGAGCTGACTGAAACTGGCTTTGTCGGGCATGGGGGCAGCTTCTGGTACCTTCTCATAGAAACCACTCCAGAAGCCCTCCGGCTACCAAAATCTTGCCACATTAAATCAAATACAGCCTCCACTAAGAATTTTTGTGGAAAGAAAAAAAAAGAGATCTAAAAAACAAAGATACATATTTTATTGTAGATAAGGATAGTTCATCTCACATGTAGAAAGTTGCATTTGTGCTACTTACAGACGTATAGCGGGACTTGAAAAAAACCCATATTATGAAATTACTAAATATGATCCATCAGAGAAATACTCTGTATCTTTAAGTGCTTCATGCATAGATATACATACAACCTATGATACACGATTTTTATTAGTGGGGTCAGACTGACCCTGAAGTGAGGCTGTGAAGTGTTCCCAAATTTTATAATTCTACATTTGGGCTACAAATAAATACTGAAAAGACTGCTCAGTTTCACAGCACTGTATTTACTCTCCTAACAGTATGCATTTGATCCTGCATGGACACAAGGTTGTATTTCTATTGTATTGGTGAAAACCTGACAGAGTTTTTATGTTGACAAAGTGTGATGAGCAATGACCATTTGGCAAGATTTAAGATCCAGGACATAATGATGATGGTTGTATCTCTATACATGAACCCTTTGCATGAACACAGGACAACAAAGATTGGCAAAATTCACTAAATTATCATCTTCAAAGAAAACATAAAAGTATGATTTAAAGCTTAGCATTCCCCCTATCCTTTTTGCTCCGTTTTCAACAAATTTTAATTTTCTCCTGGGATTTTGAAACTCGCATTCCTTCCCTTTGAATTCTTCTCCCATATTCTAGCCTTTTCCTTATAAACTTCAATTTCTTATCAAGTTCTCTATTCTACACGATAAGTCAGAATGCTCCTTATCCGATCATCGCTATTGCATTTGCATAGAAATGGCTTCCCTGACCAAAGACAGTCAGAGGCCAGTTACCTCTCAGTTTAAATATTTTTTCCAGGTTCACTACTTCCTTTCTTTCAAGAAACTAGCCAGCTGATATACTGCTAGTTAATAATAATAATAATGGTACTGATACTGATAAGAAAATAATATTTATATAGTCAGTAGAAACGCACTTTTAAAATACTATTTACATTGGCCTATTCTAAATATTTTCCTTAGAGTGAACTACATTAAAGAGTGACTGCAGGAGGAGTCCATACAGGTAGCTCAAGGTGGATATTTGGTCTGGTGAATTCCATCCTAGGTTTAATCTCATGAACCCATCTACTCTGGAGTTTTGAATTATTTAGGATTTTATTTAAATACTCTATTTATTCTTCTGCCTTCAGCCACTTAATTTTTATAGACAGCACGAAATTATGGGCATGTTTCTAATAAATCTGTGAATAATTACTGTGCAACGTAATTATGATTCCATGATTCTATGAATTATGATCAATTTGTATGTTGCAAATGAATTGAGAAACGAGCTAAACTTTAAACTGGCCCAGGACACAGAAATTATGAGAGTGGTATCTGCGGGCATGCAAAAAGAATATTATTTGCATACCACAATCAAATGAATTTCCTTTTCTTCAAAGTGAAGAAATAAGAAAAACGAAATGCATAGCCAAGCTTCACAAAAAATATTGCACTTACTTGGCCTCTTTCATTCCATTTCACGCATCTCAGTAAGTAGGACCCTTGTTGATTAGTTTTTCTATGTATGGCGTGAGTCTTGACTTCTAGTGAAGGCCAGGCAGAAGCAGGACCTCAGTCACTACTTGCATATGGGACCTGTACTGCTGCCCGAGTTGGCCCAAATGTTCCCCCAGTTATTGTGGGTGGGGTTGTTTTTCCTCCGGTGTGATAGTTCTACTGTAGATGTTTACTCCTCTGCAGTTTAAAAGCCTCACGCATACATTGTTCTCACATTTTAACTTTAAGCCTTAAAAAAAATAAAAGACCCACCATGGAACTATAGAAAGAAAATACTGGTAAGGATAGGATTTGTGAATCTTGGTAATGGATCTGTGATCTTCTATTTCCTAATTAAATAAGATGTTCCAAATCCTTAATTTTTATCCAATATTTTGTGCAGAAGAAGAATGCTGATGTGTATGGTGAAATTTATAAGGTATTCTTGCTTAGAGTCTTTTCTCATCCAAGTGAAGGGAAATTCAAAGGCATATCACAGTGGATTCCTTTCCTTGCCAAACTGTTTCAAACTGCTAAGCAGTAGTTTTCCTGTCTCTCAGCTAGTTATCTACTAGTGGAATGTCTAATTTTCATCATGACTGACCACCTCATTCTTCAGTGCTGAGGTGAGTTAGATACGACTCGCATTTTTATCTGCAGAAGAAATAAAGAAATGCAACCAAAAGAAATTATGCAAACAAACCCCTGCATTAAAGGAGTGTTAAAAAGCTGAACAGCCAAACACTCCGTAACAAAGAAAAGTCAGATTGTTGTATTCTTACCAATGTTAATTGAACTCCCTCGTGTGTAGGCAATACGATGTTTTGGTTAACTATGCATTCCCCGCACTGCCCGCCTTTGGCTTCACATAGTGAAGATCAACCACTTTGGGCCTGTAGCTGGATATTTTTTTTCCCCCTGTCATTCTGTCTGAGGTCCCTTGAAACATGTGGAATGCCCTGGTCAGATCTTGTTTTGATCGCTTCCCTCGTGGCAACGGATAAGCACCTGCCTGTATAACGAGTGGCTTCTTCCCGTACACCCAGAGAGGCCATATCATGCTTCTGGGCACCCAGGTCTGTACTTTTGCCACCGTGGCTCACAGGGGGAGCTCCCTGCAGAAGGTACGTTTGGTGTTTCTTGTAGGAATCGGGGCGCTGATGATGGAAATGATGAACTCCCCCTCCTGACTGCCCTGTCTGTACAACATGACAACAGGTAAGCCCTCCGTTTGGGGAGCTGATCTCTGTGCTGCAGAGCACTTCATCCTCCACCTAAATATAATTTAACCATTTTCCCCCCTGAAGAGCTTCTACTGCAGCTGAGCAAGCCAAATAGCTTTGTGTGGTCTGATTTCTCTCTTCTGCACTCACAGTTGGCTTGTTTCCTCTACCATCATTCCAGTGCTTAATGACATTCTGTTTGATATCAGTTTTGAATCCCTTTGATATAAGTGGACCCACATTATCACTCACTAAATTCTTCTAGAAGTTTCTGTGTTGTAAATATGTGCTTAGAGCATCTGTGATTGCCGTATCCCTGGCAGTCGGCAGTGTCTCTGCAGTTTGTTGTGGTGTTTACAGCACAACATGAATTCTGTCCTGGCCTTGTTAAAATTTATTTTTCTGCTGCATGTCTCCAAGCAGTTATTTAGTTTTCCTTGTTTCTTGTCAGTTTCTAGGAAGGTTTCATTCTCCGTGCCATAATGAAAATGTTTTGTCCCTGTAAAGACAGATTTACTTGTTATTCACAACATTAAGAGGTGGTATTTCTGTCATTTTCAAAAAGCTTGCTAATAAATCTGGTATAACAGTACTCCTGTAAATGCTAACTTCAATTGATAGATTCTGCTGCTTTTTGAAGTTAGCTTGCCCTCTCACGTTTCCCTTCTTTGTCAGATGACACCTGCCCCGAGTCTCGGATGTTAACTCAGTACTCATGTCACAGCTGATGCTCTACAAGTATGCTATCTGCAGTTAGGATTTGAGATTTAAACTGTAGTCTTTGTAACATTTTATATTTTGCAAATGCTCACATCTTAGTAAAATTATCCTAAATCACAAACATGCTGGGTTTTATTTTTAGTCTTGCACAAAAGATTGTGCCAAAACTCAGTAAAATTGGATGCAAATTACACAAGTAAAATGCACCGCACTATAGTCATCTTTATAATGTTTACAAAACACATACTCTACATATACTTATTAAAAACTAACTGAAAATGTAACATATTTTTCTCCATAAAAAGCCCAAGCTTTCTGTTAAATCCATTGCAGAAACACCCCTGTGTATCACTTTTACATTGCTGCTGCAGCATCAGTGACAGATATTCAGAAAGCAGATGGCTAACCTTCTGAATGACATTATTCATGTGTCCATAATAACATTCTAAAGACCATAATGCTGCACCTGTTCTAAATTCTTCCTTTTTAAGGACAGAGTGCTGTCAGCTTTCAGATGTGCAGCTCTAGATGCAGGACTAACTGTAATTTTAATGGAACAAAAGTGTTTGATCATGCAGTAAGACTTTTTTCTTTTTTTTTTTAAATGAAATTTTCAGGTCTGTAAATAGTCATTTATTACAGTTAGAGAGTAAATTTTCTATTTCTTCTTCTCCCAGCCACTTCTGTTTTTGTGGAACAGCTTCTGACCAGCCTAAAGACTGGAGTTACTTTCCTTAGAGCAGGTCCCTTGAGCCATTCTGTCATGGTTCTGCAATCTCAACATGCAAAAAAGATGCTTAATTGTTACCCTGCAGTAATCTCGTTAATCATATAGGATGCTTTCAGACCAGGATACCAGTGAGTCTGACTCACTGTAAAGGGTCACAGTGAGCCACCTTGATTCCTCGGGGAAGAGTCAGGAATATGTAATTGCTGTACTGCATCAAAGTCAGGGTTCACTGAATCCTGTCTCCTGTGTATGATGCTGAGAGTAGCTCAAGTGCTTCAGAAGTCTGTGTATGACCCCCATGGGAAATACGGATTAACCTTCCATCTTAAATCTTGAAGTGAAACGATAGCCTGAATACCCATATAAATTGCCAGTTTCTTTTAGAACCTTGTAAAAGTCTTGGCTTCAAAAATTAAGCCTGTGACATGAGGACTAGTGTGTTTTACCCCTCCAGGTGGCGGGTCTCTTACAGCCCAAACCAGAGGTCAAACTACAGCTGTAGCTCTCTTCCTGGCAGGGAAAGGGGGATGAATGGGACCCAGTGGGAGTGATCTGCTCCCAGCTGTCTGTACAAACTGCAGCCATGGGACATCCATCAGAGCTATCCTCTCTACCGCACAGAGTACATGACACTCTCAGCTATAGGGTTGTTCAAACACTTTGCTTTAAGAAAAGACCTGGCCACTTTTTAAATTTTTATTAAATGCCGTTTTACTCTGCAAAGTATACTTTCACTTGAAAGTGTTTTATTTACCATTTTTCCCAGCTGAGCAGCTCCCATCACTGTAGCCCTGTGGACCTAAACCACACACAGAAAGGTGGAAGGTTTCACCACCTGCAGTCTGCTTTTGGTATCCCTTGAAATGTTTTTGCTCTCATTCTTTGCCTGTGTGGATTCAGTGATTCAGTTCTCTCTTGAGTCCACCCTGTGACAGTGGCAAAATAGTGGGTCCAAAGTTGAATTTACCTACGTTGTCAAAGCGGGGGCTAAAAGTTTGGATAGACTTACCTGGATGGCCTTAAAGTCACTAGGGAATGTAATAATTTGCTTTTGTAGCTAAAAGAAAGATTAACCAAGGAGGATTGCAGGGAAAATAGATAAAATCAGATGTACATTATCTACTCCTGTATTTACTATAAAATTATCTGTTTTTATAGGTTGTTTAAACTTTCATGTGAACCTCTGTAGGTAAGATACAGTTGTGTATCTCATAAACATAAATAACATAACTATGTATAGAAAACATAACTTACAGAATGTAATATCTTGTAAGGATAAAAATAAATAGGGCAGAACGCATCCTTGAGTCTTCATAAACTGTCTCATGAGATGTTTTCCAATGACTTTATGTGCTGTTAATAATTACTGTCGTAAGTACTAGGTTGAAAAATCAATCTCCTAACTAGACCTTGTTTAGTAAATTCAGACCAAATCAGAACCATCTGTTAGCTAAAATTTATACGATTATGAGCTAAAATACACACACGGTAGGTAAGAGGAGTGAATCTGCATAATATACATATGGATTTCAGTGTAATCAATCAGACAAGACTGAATTCGTATCCTATTTCTGTATGAAGAAGGGAGATATTTTTAATTTTTTTATATTTTTTTTAAACTTTCTGCTCCCTTGGATGTTTATATGTGCACTGGAAAATAAGTACCACATCAGAGTCAGCATGAATTATCATATCTTGCTCCTCGAGACAAAAATGAATGGAACAAAGGCTGCCAATTATTTTCACTGCCACAGCATCATTTGGAGGTTCAACTGCAGTCTGTGTCTTGAGAAAACTTACCACTTTTTGCTAGGGAGAGCTAGGTAGAAAAGAGGTAGGAAGGATTTTGATGTAGTATTGATGTATTATTGTTTTTGAATAAAGCTGGGAAGCCTGAAACAAGTCAGAAGATGACACCTGCATCATTATTTGAAAGAAATATTGCTTTTAAATTAAATGTATATATAAACCACATTATTCAGCTGTCTTGCATATTCAAAAACATTTAAGGAACGCTTACTTTTTTATGTAAAGGTAAATGGAAAACTGTGATTAGTCAATAATACAGAGATAAATAATAAGAAGTTTATGTTTAGAGTTGATGTGTAACCTGAAGCAGAAGCTCCCAGTTATTCTTCTGTGGGTGACAATGTGACGTCACCTGACATCCAAAGTCATTCAGGTATATTTATGAGACTATGCATAACATTAGAGTGAAAAATTCAGTTTTGCAAGGTGTGAAGAAGTAGCATCACACAGTATGCTATCCTTTTCATAATTTTTTCTTAACAAATTTTCCCTATTGTTTAGGTATATAATAATAGGTGCCCTTACTATCACGAGACATTCACATAGGTGTTGGATTTCTTTCTTTGCTTTATCTTTTTCTTTTTTTAAGTGAAAACACAATGGTAGGCTCAAAAATATATTTATGATCAAGGAATATGAACAAATAAGTAATCTAGATTGACAAAATATTTGTCACTTTGAAAAATGTGTGGTGTGCATGCTCCTGCTTTGTAGAGGCTTTATCTTCAAATGTTAAACAGTATGACTAGAAGTTCACTCCTCAGTTTAAACCAAATTATATTTTTGTTTTTACTTTGTGTATACATCTATTCTATTTTTCTTTTATTCTTCTCCAGACGACGGCTTTTCCTTACATGCTTTCAGTGATACTTAGAACGTATCTTTAAATACAAGTATATTTTGCTCAAAAATATTGCTCTCTTATTAATCATTTTAGTAACAAATACTGATAGTGTTTAGACTATTGTAGCGGAAATACATATTAATGGAAATCATGAACACTCTCAAGGGAAATGAGTGAAATCTCACTTCTTTCATCATCAAAATTTTCTATTTCCCACAACACTAGTTCATCAATTTATGAACATTTCTAATCTTCCAAATCAGCAAAATGAATACAATTAGGTGTCTAACTGCTTGGTGGAATGCATTTGCCAATGGAATACGATATTTGGAGTTCCTCTCTGGCAAGTATTGCATCGCGAGGTTAGTTTAGGTTCAGTAACAGGAAACTCATTTGCACACAAAGAGAGCACAAAGGACCAATGGCAGGAGGAGTAACTTGCTTAATAACCTGCCTCAGCTCCTCCCAGGCCCATCACAGGTGCGACACCAGCTCATCGCCGCAAACCCAGTAAAGCACAGAGGCACAACGGCAGGTAAGAACCTAAATTACAGATTCTGGAGGAACAAACACCTTGTCTGAGCCCCTCCCAGGGCTGTCCCAGCAGAAACCCACCACCCCCGTGGGATGCAGGGGAAGAGCATTTTTGTGATGGCAAATGATTTATGGGATGTTTCAGGGAGAACCCAAAATTTGAGGAGGTTTTTCCTGTACGTGAAAACAGAAGGGTAAGGGGATAAAAAGGGTAGTTGTGTATAAATAGTTTGCTAGTATGCTTGTCTGGCCATGCCCAGCGCCTGACCACCACAGTCTGTGCTATTTTCTTATAAAACTCCACCTTCAGCTATTTTCCAGTGAGGAGATCTCTGCCCCATGAGCGTCTGGGTGTACGGGTGTCAGTGGTGTCAGTAACCCGAGTGAGCACGGGTGTGCAAGTGAGCGTGTGGTGACTAGCAAAGATCAAGCCAGATGAGCTGGCAAGTGGGTGTAGTGGTCTGGAAGCCAAGGGGATATATGGATTTCCAAGACATAGCTCTGAGTTGTGAGAGCGCCTGTGTATCTATCTGTAGTCAGATTTTGGGACTAGGGGAGTCCTGGCGTTTGTGTGTGTATGAGAGAGCGGAGTGGGTGGCAGTGTCTGCACCAGTAACCACAATGGGGCTGTGGCTGCAGGGCTTTGTATGTCCCGGTGCCAGCAACTGGAGAGACGGGGGTATAGGGTCCAGTGACAGGGCAGACTGAGTGTCTGAGCCCTGCTGCTGGAGAGATCCCCCTTCCACATATATATTTACTTTTACTAGTAGAAATCCACCCTGACCAGTCAGAGAGGGGAGCATGAGGAGACAACTGGTGCTGTCACTGTTCTTGTGAGTGCTCTGGGTATCTTATTTGTGTGGCCATCTGTGTGTGTGTGTGTGTGTGTGTGTGTAAACGTGTGTATATATATATGTATATATGTATATTGTATATAGCATAAACTCCCTGTCAGGAATATGTGCTCAGCCTTGCTATCAGAGAGGCCAGGGACAGAGCTGGACTAGGAGGAACCCAGGCCCTAGAGACCACCATAGGAAGTCCAGGAGAAAAGGGAGGAGGAATCTTGTAGGTTCCCAAGCTTGTCTGATAGGGTGATCTCAACAGTCACAATGAGAGAGATGATAAGAATGAACAAGAAAGCCAGACAGGCCATTCACTACAGACATCTTCTCTAGACTATAATAACTTATAATAATAATAAATAATAAATTATAATAATAATAAATAACTTATAATAATAGACTTACAGCTTCACAACCATATGAGATGCAAGTGAGGGTGTGACAAAATCACAGTGCCTATGAAAACAAATTTTCATTGGTGATTTTTAGAGATACCAAAGACTGCTCTAAATTGTGTCATAGATCAAAACGGGATGCCTGCTGGTATCCCTAAGGATTAATTAATAAAGGAAATGTTTCTTTGGATATTAGAAGTAGGTCAGGTTAAAGCAGCAATATAGTCAATCATTACGTCTAGTCCAGATTAATCCCAACTAATTTAAAGCACTAAATTAGAAACTAGTTGTTCTGGCTTCACTCTCTACTCTATGGAGAAAAAAACTCAAGCATCTCCAGAGAGCGATTCAGCTGATAAGAAAAAAATTGAGGGTTTTTTTTGTTACTTTGAGGGTGGAATGATGCAATTTATGTAAGTTAAGTCTGGGTCAGACCTCTAATTTTTAGGCCTAGTCTCTTTAAATGGTTAAAACACTAAATTATTTTCAAAATAAATGGGAGGGGGGGAATGCACTTGCAAATTTAGCATAGTCCACAAACAATGGAAGTGCAAACTTCTTACTTTTTTCCTGCTTGTGTCAACAGTAGGAGTGTATTTTTACATTTCTATGGACATTTCTATGGATGTGCATCTCAGTCACCAAGACACAGAGTTGTAAAGTCATAACTTACATTTCAAGGGTAGTTTTTTAATAAGACGGCCTCTGTCTGTCTCTAAAATCTGGTCTGTTCAGATGATAGTATGAGGCGCTCCTCCCAAAGGTTAGGGCATGACTTAGGAATCCCTGCCAGCATTCCTCTTAATAAAAAAAATTCTAAAGTGCATAGCTGAGAATAAGCCATGGCTGAGTGCACAACTGCTGATGCATTTACTTACACAGTTAGTGCACTATTGGTGTTTAATTTACAGCTTTATGAAGCGCCTTCTAATACTTTAAAGACAAAAGCTGAGGTATCAAGGTAAAATATTCCATACTCAATTCAAGCAAACAGCCATGTCTAAAGTAGAAAGGTCAGGGAAAATGAATTTCAAAAGAATAACATGAATTTTCCAGGGCTTTTGATATCCTTTTAGGAGTTCAGAAAATTTTCACCCTGTACAGAGATCTCAAATAATGCCTTGCTTGTTGAATTTTCTCTGTAGGTATCTCTGCAATTCATCACCATGGTTCCATACATCTCAAGGGTCGCTGAAAAAGAGCTTAAGATAACTCCCTTGATTTTTGTGGTTACAAACCACAACAAAGTCAGATCCCCTTGTAAAAAACCCAAACCAAAGTAAAAAAAACCAAACCAAAATAAACAACAAAACCCAAACCACTTTGCTGCTTCTCAACCACTGCCCATAAAAGGGCAGAATCTTTAAGATTCTCTAAAGATTTATGAGGAATAGATCAATATCTATCAATATCAAAAGAACACAATGAATAGAGATGACAAAATAGAATAGGGGAAATGTCATTCTAGAGAGTTAGTTCTTTTGATTTTTTTTAGAAAGTTAGTTAATAAAGAACCAACAACACCCTGGTACTATGTTAATCTGATTGAGTAAGAAGTAAGGCAGAAGGAAAAATATGCTAATGCAACCATCAGCTTGCTATCGGTAACTACTGTAAGACTTTGTACACGACTGCTGTTTTCAAACAACATACATACAGAACCATTTAGGTTGGGAGGGATCTCCGTTAGGCGTCCATTCAATCCTTCTGTTCAAGGCCGGACCATCTTTGAATTCAGACCAGGTTGCTCAGTCCCTTGTCAAGCTGAATCTTGAAAGTCTCCACTGAGGGAGACTGCCCCTCTCTGGTGTAGCCTGCTCCAGTCTTTGTCCTCATGGGGAAAAGCTTCCTCCTTATATCCACTCTGAATCCTCCTTGCTTCAGTTGATGCCCTTCATCCTCCCACCATGCACTGCTGTGAGGAGCTTGGCTCCATCTTCTCCATTACCATGATATGGGCAGGGAGCTGTTATGTTACACTTGCACGCAGACACGCACACACACATTACACTTGTGCACAGACACACACACACACATATATATATATCCAGGGCAAGCAAGTTCTGGTTCCTCAGTCTCTCTTCACAGAGCAAGTGTCCCAGCCCTGACCACCTTGGTTGCCCCCCACCCCCACCCCGCCGGCCTTGCTCTAGTTTGTTGATGTCTGTCTTGTACTAAGGGGGTGAGGCAAAACTGGACTCAGTAATACCAATATGGTTTAACAAGAACTGAGTAAGGGAAATAATCACTTCCCTCAATCTAGCAGCCATGTTCCTGTTGATACAGTCCAGGATGCTGTCAGAGTGCACCACTGTTTTCTCCTCAGCTAAACATCCACTGCGACCTCTAGATTTCAGTTCTCAGCTAGAGCATCTGCCCAGTCAGTCACATTCCCAGCTTATCCTACTTGGAGGGGTTAGTCCACCCTAGGTGCAGAAATCTGCCTTTGCCATATATAGAACATACCAAGCAGGAAATAAACTAAGCATACTTCTTTGATATCTTTCAAAGTTGAAGAAGGATAGCTTTAAACAATAAATGGAAGAGTTGAGAAGAAGTTGCTAAGCTAGTATACTTTGCACTTGTCCAGCTTTCTTGGGCAACAGACCACAACATATCACAAGGTCCTACCCCCAAATCCCAAATCTTGAGCAAAATTAAAAGCTTTTTTTTTTTTCCTTGCTTCATCAGTTCCAGACTTCAGTAATTCAGATCTTATCTACCCATGAAAGGAAAAAATATTTTTCCGATACATGCATTTGCCACTACAGATTGCAAGCGACTTTTGGCCTACAACAACAAAAAATCTTAAAAAAAAAGTTTTCCAAAATTGAGTATAATTAAGTGACATAATGTAAATAATAACAGCTTGGTGAAGTACTGCATGTGTGTAAAAACAAGTGTCTAACAAGCTATATCATTAATAACAAAGTAAAACTCAAACTGAGTGGATTAAAAACATGCCTCTACTTTCATTACAAGCCTTTCCAAAAAAGATTTAAATAGGTATGCTCATCTAGAGACTTACGGGTAAAACACAAAAGCCAAAGAGTTTATTTAGTTTACACAGTTCACATAATTCAGGCAAAGAATCACCTGGCTTTTTGTTGCAACTGACTTCCTCAGTCTTATATTTTAAAAGAAAAGGCAAATTCCAGATTTTAGACGCATTATGTTTACATACAAAAAGAAAAGGAAAGACAGTACTATGTGCAACACAAAGATTCCTGACTAAAATGTCAAGATGCACTGATATTAAAGCATTTGTTTTAGCTGGGCTTAGCTGACATTTCTCATTCAAGGCCTGCTGTTAAGACATCTGGTACTTATTATTCTGTTGCTAGACAGTCACTTGGGAGTAAAAAATAAAGAAATCCAGAAGAACCAGATTTGTCATTCAATTACAGATTGAGCATAATTTACAATAGTCGTACTGCAATAATTTATACTGTAGGACAAAGATAATTTGATATGAATATACTGCTTCTGAGGAGAAAACCAAACCAAACACCAGCAACAGTAACAGTACCTAAAATTAACTTGTTACATTATAACTTCTAGTAATTACCATTTTGCCAGCTCTACACAAATGACATGCCATCAAGTTTAATCAAATTGTCCCTAGATTTATACTGTGCTGAGATCTGAATCAGGTCTATCAAAACCATATACATGTCTTCTTTGGCCAATTGCTAAACGGTACATAGACAATGTTCAGTGCGTAAATATTCAGTAAAAATATTTATGTAGCAACTCAAACTTCTGGTAGTAGCCTGCTAAATGGAAAAAAAACCAAACAGGTTTTTTTTTTTATTCACTGAGATTTTATTTTAAGTTGTGCTGTATTTCTAATTCACATTAATTTTTGTTTGAGAAAGTAAAGAGAATAACAGTAGGGACCCTAGAAAATGTAACTATTTTGCACAAAATAGCTCAGAGTGGCTTGCTTGTTTCTATGAAGAAGTCAGACTGATAAAACAAGTTCACAATTAGTATAGAGAGAGCAAAAAATCTTCAGTCATGATTGATTCATCTGATCAGCTTTCAGTTGTAGAAGATATTCGAAAAATGGTTTGAATTCTGTAAGCCAGAGACACTCTTGGGGCAAACTATTTTCCAACATGAGTGAGGTTTGAATCAACTGAAATTGATAGAATGATATACAGAAATAAAAGCTAAATAGATGCCTTCAGTTTAACCAGAGCTCAGTGGAACACTGTAAAACATGTGATGATGAAAATCAAAAAGTAAAGTTGCCGTGGGGCTCTATGCAGTTCTTTTTTAATACTCAATGTATATAGTGAAAGGATTTAAGCTTTCCTGGGTGAGGTTCCTGTCTGCCATGCTTCAAGCAGGTGAATTATCTATTCTGCTCAGTCTTTGACATGACTGATTGTTATGTGGATGTGATTAGTATTCACTACATTTGAGTTAATATGCTAATCAACCCATATAAACGCTAGGTATATTTACTTCAGCTTCGTGCCATGCCTTTTCATCAGCTTGGATCATGAAAAGAGTAGTCTTGTGTACAGATAGTGGAAGTTTATGCTAATTGTTTCTAAAAAATTCTTAATCAATGGTAGTCTTAGCCCAGAAAGGTAATTTAAAATCATACTAGGTACAACGTGTGGATTTTTTTAATAGGAGTTGTATGCAATCAATAATTTTGATCAGTCATCAAAATGTATCACACACCTGACTAAATTCCTTCTTTGTTAAAATTAGAAAGTAATCTCAGCTTCACTGTTGTAAATCTAGAGCAAAACAACATATAAATTTCTGTTAATCTCAGGCAATTCCATCATGTCAGGAGGATTGTTCCAGATTTATATAACTATGTGAAATATCACAATCTGTCCTAGATTTTATTATTGCTGTGACAGAGTGATGCATTTGCTGCAGAACCGAAACCAACCTATTTTAATGTCTGTAAAAAAAAAAAATATGCATTACAATATACTATAGTCAGTAGTAATATAAAATAATAAAAAATCCTTGTAATGTACACACCATGGCAAATTAACTTTGTATACCACATCAATTTCCACTGTTTCTTAAACTGATGCTTTAAGAAGGAACTCTCAAAGATTCATCACTTTCAAATTTATTGGTATTTTAAAAAGTCTAATACAACATACTCTCACATTACAGGTCATCTCCATTGAATAAAATGGGTTTGGACAGAATACTCTTTCCTTTAACATTGCTGGTTGCAAAGAGCAATGTCATAGCCATTGTAAAGCCTTGTGGGAAAAAACCTTTCCTTAATTAACTTTTGCACATGACTACAAAAAAGACATGTATTGTAGATTCCAGTATAAATTCCAGATACGTTACTTTGGACTTTGAAGACTTACTTTTTGTCAGACAAATGAGACTTCTTTTGGATACAAGACAGTGAGCAGACAAGAATAAAAGCTTGTCAAGGAACTGCAGCCTCATGAATATTTCCAATTCTTTGTTGATTCCATGAATGTAAAAAAGAGGCAGGAGTCTCTATCAGAACACACATAAGCAACTCGCCAAGGAAACCACATGCTTAGAAAAGGATTGCTAGCAAACTGAAACACTATTCAAGAAAACGCGTGCAAAAAAATGATGTGACTGATGCAAACTCAGCCAATGTGAGAACCAGCAGCCCCACAGTATGTGTAAAACAGCTCAGCCATGAGCTCATTATTTGGAAAAATTAAAAGTTTCAGGTTCAGTCACCTGTCCTGGCAGAAGGCTTTGCAGCTGGGAATGACCGAGGTCAGTTGGTCATTCCTGTGTTATTTTGATTGTGCTCCAGCCTCCTCTCTCCTTTCCGATAGCGGCTCAGCTCCGGAGAACCGTGGGGGTTCCCCAGCCCAGCACCATGCTGCCAGCTCTGGGGTGGATGGGGACATGCCGAGGAGAAAGCCGTCTCTCGACGAGTACGGGCCTGCTTGACAGCTGCCGGGCAGGGCAGCACCTCAGCGGCAGGAGGTGGTTCCTGTGGCAGGATGGGAGTTTACTGTAGCAAAAAGGGCCCAGGTTTTAGGACTTCTTGAAAGGGTGGCCGCGAGGGGATGGGCAGGCAGGGAGAGGTCTTCCTGGGGCTGCTGCCAGCCCAGGCCTTGGCCCTGGCCCCACCGCAGCCCTGCCCCTGCCCAGCCCTGGGGATCACACAGACCCTCACCTCATCCCATCCATCACCGCCCTGGTGGCCCTGGACCTTGTCCCCACAGCCCCCAGTAGATATTAAGGGGATATGTTGAATAAGATCCTCCCTACTTTACAGCCTTCACCCTGCAAGACAGACCCCATGCCCTCACCCGTCTTCTAGGGAACTGCTGAATCTGGGTTAGAAATTTTGAAGGGAGAGAATTCATTTAGCCTGAGCCCCATCACCCGAGATTAGATGTACACTGCTAGGGCGCTGTGATGGCAGCAGAGATTTGTTGAGCCTACAGCATTAAAGATTCCCCGGCTTCAAACTGGGCACGAGGCATTTCTACAAAGTACTTGAATCCTTTCATTTCTTTACACTTGTTTTCTCAGCAGAAGTTGCGAGTCCCCAAGGTAAATAGAAAGGTCTTATTCTGTGTACTCCACGGTGTCAAAAGAATACGTCTACACAGGATGAGATGTAATTTGTAAGCAGGTCATGTTTTCTACATGGCCCTGGTACCTGCTGATAGCTTATCTAAGATGACTGAATAAAAGTGATGTGAGATGATAGCAAGGAGAAGGGAAAATAAGTAAAGAAATCTGCAAACCAAGGCAAACTGCGACTGCTGTTGCTAAGAATATAGAGCTTCAGACTCCACCAGTGAATACTTATAAAAAGGGTAAGCCTAAATCATCTTGAACACATACCAAATAATACCTGAACATAATTTCTGAAGATAGATTGCTTTCCAGATGTGAGTGAAATATCCCTTTACAGAAAGGTATTAGGTGACCCAGCATCCAACAGTCTCTGCATTTCTATATTATTATTCAGCCTTTGGAAAAGGACATGCATGGACAAATAAATTTATCTGATGGGCAGGGACTTGGAATGACACCCAACTGCTTCCAGCAGACTATTAAGCCTGTCAAGTGACCAAGCTTCAGCAGCACAAGGAACCATTAATACTCATTTGGTAATATATGTTGGAAAATGATTCTTGCTGTGACTCTGAAGAGATGAAATACTTGGCTGGCTTTAGCACTCCTGAAATTATTCTAATTAGATCCCCAGGTATATGATTTCCAATGGTACTTTCTTATAGGGAAGCTGTATCAGTGACTCCAAATTTAAACTAGGCTACAATACCAAGAGGGAAAAGTGGGGTTCTGAGGACAAAACAAAGCAAGTCACATAGACCTGAAAAAGAAAAGGGTGGAAAGAAACATAAACCTGTGATTCAATAAAAAGAATGTTCCTAGGCTACAACTGAGTTGTATCTTTGGATTTAGATATGCTGTATCAGCCCTTTCTAACAATGTAAGACAGTATCAATGTTGACGCTATCAGCATTTTACAGAAATCCACCAACGGCTAAAGTCTTTAAAGCATAATACTCTAAATGTGTACAGTGTTAGTTTCTGAGCTGGTGTTACAGTATCAGTCAACTCAAAGATGCTGATGATGCACGCACAATACAACAATGATGGCGTATCAGTGCCAGACGAGCTAGAGAGTCTTAGGCTGAAATGAACTGTCGTGATCATAGGCTTAGTCTCCTGCGTAGTGCTGAACCTGAAGTTTCAGTCAGTAACTTTATCAGTAGAGGAAATCATCCCTGAATTATGTACAAGTGAACATTTTTAGAAAATTTGCTTGTGAGTTTTGAGGAAGAACATATGCACATGTACATAAACATATATCATTAGATGCTGTTACTGCACAGTTGAATAAAAAAGAAAATATATACAAGCTATCTTAGATTTAATTTGTAACACAAAAGAAAATGTTAGAAAGTTATCTTTTTTGTCCATGCAATTTCACTCCACTGAGAATGCCTTAGTTCTGGCTAGTTTGCTATTAGTTCACGTGGGAGAAATAAGATTTCAAGAATTTGCTCTAATATCAGCTCTGTGCTATTGGGAATATACTGCAGAAGTAGACTAGAATTACACCTGAATAAAATAATGAGATATTCCAGCAAACAGACTCATTTTACCACCCTGAACATAAAACTTTCCTGCTGCCTTATAAATGTTCCAGGACTCTAATTTACATTGTGGACTCTTTTATAGACCATTTAGCATGAGTAATCCCTGTCCAATTGGAATTCATCCGATAAGGTACACAGTGCAACAGACCATGACACAGGCAGAAAGGCCACTATGTGCTGAATGTGAACTTTGAGTTGCATATAAGCATATATTCAAAATATCTACTTACAAGATATAATTCAGAACCAGAAAACGTTACGTGTGTCTGAGCACCTCTGCCTGCAGCCTAATCAGATGCTGCATCTGCACATAAATAAATTAGATTTCAGTGAACAGCTACAATTACTAAGTTTGCATGGTTTTGTTTCATTTGCATAGGGTTGTTTTTCTCAGTTTATGATGCTGAAGCTATAGAAGATTTATGAAACATAAAGACCGAGAGTTTTGTCCTTGTTTGTCACTATATTTATATTGTGAAAATTTTAGACCTGCAAAACATGAATGCTTTGCACAATCAGTCATACTGGGTTTCTTATACAGCCTTTCTGCAACACAGGACTAGCCAAAGTCCCTTATCCCTGAGCTTCATATAAAACCAAACAAAACCTTAGAACGTCTGAAAAAAGTCACAAAAAGAAGGCTCCAATCTCCCAGATGAGGAAGGAGTTCCCCAAGTGGGATCTCCAAGTAGGCCAATAGACAACAAAGGCTCCAGCGTGCAGGCACAGTAAGATGGGGTTGAGATTGGTCTCAAGACAACCCAGCAAAGTCATCTTCAGTGGTACAGATGTAACTCTTTGGCCAGTAACTGATAACTGAGATTGCCCAGAAAAACTTCCATTGGTGTCCTATTGCTGGTGATACACAGGAACCTCAGTTTGAGATTGCATTTGAATATCCTTGGAGCCACAATCTTGTGGCTGCAGAATCAAACATTACACTTAGTTAATTAGTTTATCAGCAGCTCAAATGTGAGAAACTGCTGGGTTTAATGTTACTTGTATTGCTATTGACTTGTGCTCTGATCATTAATCTGGTAAGATTGTAATAGAAACTGAGGCCTTAATTATAAATATGGATTGTCAGAAAAATCAAAAAACATGAGGCTATACATCGTTAACACGATTAACAGCAACTAATATGCACACATATACAGCCAGCTGTTGGTGACCGTCTCTAAAAGAGTGGCTTCCAAAGCAATAAATAAATAGATCCATGTAATGCAATTTGTTACGAGATTTTATCAGCAGGACACATACTTGTTACTGTAGGATGTGGTTTATTGAAAAATTCCATTTGCAATGTTTATTAGTATTCTGAGGCTGAGTTTCAACCCTATAAATAGGAGAAAAATCACAGCTAGAGGATTCCGTTTTCATCTTTGTAATTTTGTTTAAAGGAGATTTGGAACAGGCTTTTCCAAAGCTGATTCTGATCAACAGCTGTCTCAAAGGGGAGAGTTCTTCAGGTATGCATATTTATTTGCTGCTAAAGATCAAGCTTACTTACATCATATTGGGAATCTTAATAGAGGAGTGATCAGTTAGGAAAATCCTGGCTACAATCTTTTGAAGAACTGCTGTATCTGTACAGTTTGGGTTGGGAATCACCTTCTCCGGCAATGCCTTATGTTCTCAGGTTTGCTTCAGCCATGAATCAAGGCAAAAACTGAAGCAGCAGGAGTTTCACATAATGAAAACCGACAATATTTTTTATCAAAAGCAAGTGTTTATGCATTCATTGATTAAAGTATTAGCTTCATGTCAATCTTTGTTCACCTGAACTGCCACCATCTGCCCACATGAATGACCTCACGCAGCTACATTGCAGCCTATGCTCATTCACCTGAGTTCAGCTATCTCTGAGGGATGTCCATCGAGATCTGCTTACGAGACTGATGAGCCCATATCAGGGAAGACTGTAGATGAGATAAACTGTTTGAGTTCCAGTGTAATCTTATTTTATGTGACCCTGGGATATGCCATAGTCATATAATTCTCGTAACGTACCCCACAGATTCAAATGGCTAGAAAAGAGCTGGGAATCATGAGGTACTCCATCCAGCAATCATGAAAATAGAAATGTGATACATTCTCTATTCCTCTTTAGACAGCAGAAGCAGCTTCAGGGGAAGTGAAATATTGAAACAAGACATGATACATACTTTCATTCAGTTTACTCAGACTTTTGGTCTGTTTGTTGTTTTTTTTTTTTTTTGTATTTTTTTTTTTTCAGAATTGTTCAGAAGAAGATATTTGCATGTACAGACAAGATATTTGCAGGTACAGTGTCTTTCTTCTCTCTCTCATGTTCTTTCCCAAAGCTGTTTTTTTCACCCATGAAACATTTGTGTATTTTTTTCCCTTTTAATACATCTGATAAGAGGTTACTCTCCATTTACCTCTGCTTCTGTGAAATTAGTAAGTCTACCCCAGAAATATATGAATCAAAGCTTTAATCTGAAGCATGTAATTCTTAGTTTTACAACATTCCAGTACTGATCATATCATTGTGAACTTTTTTGTTTAAATTAAAGTGTCTCCATGGCTAACTAATGCATTTTTTCTATATCAGCTAAACAAAGTAAAACAAATATTAGAAGAAACTATGGAAGATACTGACTCAGCAAATACCAAAAAACATTCATAAAAGAAGTATAACGTGACCGAGAAAGGGAAAAGTCATATAACCATATATATTGCACAAGTTTACAGCCATAATGCTAGATTACGTTTGCAACTTTATCAATAATTAGAAATTGTTTGCTGTCCTGGTCCATCTGTAATGAAAATAATTTGACCAACTTTTCAAAACCAAGCTGTTGCAGAAAACATGACCCTGAGATGTACTTAACATTTTGGATGACTATGTATTCCCTACTGAAAAAGAACGACACAAAAAGGAGGTGCACTGCATCTCTGACAATTTCATTGATTAGTATAACAAGCACTAACTGTTTATTGTAGAGAAACCATGTAATTCTAGAATACTATAATCTACTTCAGAAAAAAAAAAACAAACTAGCCAACCAAATCAAAAAAACCCTCTATAATCATGACAGACCTCTTCGAGCAGTGTTCTCCTGAGTAATTAATTATTCACTTTAAGAATATTCTTATCTCGAACATAAGTCTCTTCCTCTATAGAGACTTTTCCCATTCCTTTGTTCTAGCACATGACTAGTATCTATTTTCTGTAGTTCTGTTCACAAAGTTCTCCAATCTAGATTGGAGTGTTCTATTTACATTTTAAAGTAAAGTAAAGATTTTGAGGTTTGCATTCTGAATATTTAAAAGTAACTAAGTTATGTCTAGGTATGGATATGAAAAATTAAGTTAGTTTTCTTCTCTTAATATTCTCATTTACGTCAGTAACATTCTCTGGGTTGCAAAATTTCCACACTTCCCTGTAAAAATGTTTTTATTTTAAACACTCGGTGGTTTCATACTGGAGAGAATCCTACCTGAAATTTTCATTCATCTCTGCTGCTTCTATTGAAAAACACCAATCTCTATGGCTCAAGACTATGATTTCTTGAAATGAAAGCACAATTATACAAACATAAAAGAGTGGAGACTAATGCGTACATTTTAAGACTAAGGTTCACGAAAGTACACGTGCATACTTCCTCTGTTTGCATGAGCACAGCAGTAACTATTTTTACGTCTTACAAGTGGGGGTCTCAGCTTCGTTTTGAATAACACACTCTTCACTGTGGACGAGGTGGAGAACAGCGAAGGTCCTCATTCAGTGGGTTACTGCTTCAGAAATGGGAAGAGAGTTATTTGCAATTTAAGCTCCAAGTCTCGTCACCGAAAAGACTTCTAGTGAAGCAGAATTTAAAGCACAAGTTTACTTTGCCTGTGATTTCACAAAGGAAGCGTAACTGGAGCAGATGGCAAAGCAACACCAGCTTTAAATAGTCCTGGCCTTTTAACAGGAGTGGCCTTATCCTGCCTTTATTACATGCATTTTCATAACAGTTCTGAAAGTTAGCAGAGCTCATAATCTGTGTCCCTCCCAAAAGCGCTGCAAAACACTTGGAAAATGCCACAACCGAAACAAAAGAGAGTTTCTATTTCACAGCCACTAGAAAGGTACTGTACAGTAGATTTCCATCAGTATGCTAGCCAGCTCTTCTCACGCTGTGTAAAGTATAGATCTTCTTGACAGATACTTTGACTGAACAGGAAAGTCCCTACCTGACCTCAAATCAAAGAGAGGTAATGGCCAATGGGTACCATGGGAAAAACTTATTTCTCTGTCTTCATTTCAGCCCCAGTGCCAGCTACCTTCAAAGTCACTCTTGCATCTGCAGCCGAACAGTTAAGGAGCCTCTGACTATCAGAACAGGTGGTTAAGTCCCTAGCTACTTACTTTACAGTACCTAGAGTTTTTAAATGTTTTTAAATGAGTTGTTTGTTGTTTTTTTTTTTTAAGATGTGGATTTTAAGAACCTAGGTGAAAATTTCAATGTAAAAACAAGTATCAACAACCCTTAAAATTAAAGCTGGTTTAAGATATCAAGATCTTCAAAAGCAATAATTCCGTGTTCATAACGACAGTAAAAATTAATGAACAGTCATAGACCAGCCCTATTTCATTATTATTTCTACTTTATCGCTATAATGTACCTCTCGTGTTTTCAAAAGTTGCAAAGCAGCTTCCTTCGTTGTCCCTGGAGTCAGAATACCCAGCAGGAGAGCATTTCTCTCAGAGGTATTCCTCCTCATTTCTGTCTGCATTTAGTTAGCCTGCCCATATTTTTTTGTTCCACCTTGTCCTTTATGAATATTTAATTAAACACCTGAACTCACCATGTGAGATCTAGAAGTGAAGCGGCTGCCAGGAGGTTTGCTGCTTAGTATTGCTTCTCTGGAGAGCTCACCAGAAGCCATGGTGGTACTGCCTCTTCTCATGGAGAGACTAAAATAGGTTTAACCTAAAGTTAAACCCAGACTCCTTGTACTGGGGTGCGGGCGCCCCGCCCGGGCCGCCCGGGGGCGCGGCCGGGCGGCCCCTGTGGTGAGGGGCCGGGGCTGCCCCGAGCCGGACGCAGCCGGTTCCAGCCGGCTCCGACCCACCCCCCGCAGGGCACGGCTGAGCCCCGCAGCCACCATGGCGGCGCCGCGGGGAAAGCCTCTGTCAGACAGGGCAGAACTGCCCGGCAGCCGGGGCTGAGGGGGAGAGGGCGGGACGCAGCCCGGCCAGCCCCGGGGGGAGAGGGGCAGGGGGGCAGGAGGCGCTCCGGGCCCCCGAGCGGGGATCCCCTGCGGCCCATGGAGAAACCACGGTGGAGGAGGTTCATCCCGAAGGACTGAAGCCCTTGGAGAGGACCCGGCGCAGAAGGGAAAAAGTGTGAAGAGGAAGGAGCGGCAGAGAGGAGCTGTGGGAGGACTGACCACAGCCCTCAATTCCCCTCAATTTGCCCTTGGCAGGAAAGAGGTAGAGGAGTCAGGAACGAAGAAGTTGAGCCTAGAAAAAAGCGTCTGGGGAGAAGTGTTGTTTTATTTTGTTTTCTGTTTTTCTCACTACCCAAATCTATTTAATTGGCGATAAATTTAGTTTTCCCCAAGCTGAGTTTGTTTTGCCCATAACAGTGACTGGCAGGTGATCTCCCTGTCTGTCTCTCTCAGCCCACAAGCTTTTCCATCCTATTTTCTCCTCCTGTCCTGGTTGGGGAGGGTGAGTGAGGGAGCAGCTGGGTGGGCTTCTGGCTGCTGGCCAAGGCTGACCCCACCGCACCTCTGTGTGTTACTTGTCTCCTCTCCGCTTCCACCTCCTGACGTATTTGGCTTTGCCAGATTCAGAAGCAGTCTGAGTCACAGGCATCCCTCGACATGTCCGTGTGCCTTTATTGGGGATGTTGACAGGAAGCTGCCCTTGAACCTTTACAAAGCTCTATTTCTAGTAAGTACGCGGAATTTCTATGCAGGTCAGTTTACGTATTGTGTGTTCCCACACAGCTATGCATCCCATTCCTTAAAGCAGGAATAATTACTTGGAGATATCAGTCAAATACGTTCTTCAGTTGGATAAGAGATTCATTTTTTCTCAGTGTTTTTAAGGATTTATAACTTAAGATGTTTCATCAAAAAGTGTCACTAAAGTATGGATTTTACCAGTTTGAACCTCTCCTTTCGCATTTACTCAGATTTAATTTCATCAGTATTTTTAATGTCTAATACTACCTGTTTCCTGTCTGTTCACCAAGCGTTCAGGTAGGGTTTGCTTCCATTTCCCGGTCTCTTCTCTTCTCTTCTTTCTATTAAGTTGACTTGTATGTTCTGCTCTCAAAACCTCCTTTATATATCATGAGAAAAAAGAAGAACATGTTTAAATTTTTCTCTTCCCTTTGCAGATCTTTACAGTTACATACCATTTTCCTATGCTGCTTTGAACGCCAGAAGGGAGTTAAGAATAAAAAAAAAAAGCAGCTGAAAAAAAATTCAATTTAACAGAATGAAACAGCCAATAAACTTTCAAAATAGACAGTCAGATAATTAGATTCTAGCACAAAATCACAGAATTGCCACTGCTAGAAATATTCAGACTACGCAGACTGGATATGAACATCGATCACAGATGATTTAGAAGTAATGAAATGATACAGCTATGGACAGAAGATAGCTTAGGTAACAGTGCAGAGGATTCTCTAGTCCAATAGTCATTTTCGTGACATTCTCTGGAAAATAAGTAACCCATTGTAGCTGACAAAAAGTATGACCTACAAAGTTTTCCTGCAAACACTAAATTTAATTCTGTGTCACAACTAGCTCAGATATTATCCCTATTAATTTTGTCAGCAACTCCCTTTTAGACTGAATGTATTAACTCAGATTCATTTTACTCTTTTCTGTTAGACTGGGAACAGATGAGCCTGTGTCATCTACTACTATCATGATACAAATCTCAGAACAATGCCTCTAAATTCCATATGCAGTTTTATAGCCACATGAAAACTACATTTACAGTAGATGCACAATTTATAGATTAACCTTCTTCTCAATTCTTTTTCCACAATATACTGTGTTCAGCTGAGGAGAATTCAAAAATAATGTAAAAATTAATAGCGTACACATAAACCATCGTTGATTAATGCTAGGATTTTAACAGGGAAGAAATATAATCTTTTGCAAAAGAAGATATCAGGATACTTCTGCAAACATAATTTAATTTTAAATTTGATCATCATTCACTCTTGCTTGCAATTAGAGTTTAACTTATTAAATACCATCTGTTTTCTAAACATCAAGGAGTAGTCTGAAAAGACTCCTCTAAAGGAAAACAAAAAAACATAGAAAACCAACAAAACCTTGTGCTGGGTTGTTTATCATTGCATTGTATATGGGATTTTTAACCTCGTAACAAAGAAAAAAAAATTGACCAATAAGATAATAAAATGAATACGCTAAAAGGAGGAGAATGCAATGAATAATAAACTTTTTCAGAAACACCTGAGCTTGCATATACTTCCGCTACACCTATATTTACCTCTAAGTAGACCAGGGAAATCTAGAGAAATATACAATTTAAAGTAGTTTTTTTTCAATCTCAAAATCTATTAATGGTATTTTAAATTTCTTCTTACAAGTATACAATCTGTGGACCAAAGCCTTATTGTGCCATCAAGTCCCAGAATAGTCAGTGGAACTCCATCAGTCACAAGTGTTACTCAAGCTGAACTGATTGCATTATGGGAGCCCGGGAGAGTACAGCCGTTCATGGAAGAAGGAGATGGAGAAGTTCCCATTACAGAAACACATACCATTTCCATATAAAATTCATAGAGTTTAAGGTCATATGAGACTAGTAGATCATAAAGTCTGATATCCTGTCTATTATTGCTACACTTTGCTATTATTTTATTATTATTATTCCTATTATATTATTATTACTGCTATTATTGCTATTGTATTGCTCACTACGGAGGTGACTCCATAAAATGTAGCAGTAATAGGAATCACCTCTGTAGTGAACCCAATAATTTATGTTTAATTAATTTATATATTGCATTTGATGAAACTATGTCTTCTGGAAAGGCAAACTGTTGTGATCTGAAAACACTGAAGATGTGGAAGACCCAGTATTTGTCTTGGAAATTTGTTTCCAAGATAACTATTTCCAAGGTAACTATTTCCATTAATTTGTGTCTAGGAAACTGATAACATTCCATCTCTTATGCTGAAAGTCTTGTTATAGGCAAATATGAGACATCTTAAACATAGAGCCAAGGATTTGTTGTTAGTGTAATTGCGATCTTAACAACCTAATAACAGAATTAGTTCAGATTTTCTGTGTAATTAGTATTACAAAGAAAAAGGGGTAAGAAACAAAATATCACAGTAATATAGTTAAAATTACTGTACAAAAACTTCCTACCATCTGCCCCTTCTTCAGATTTTACACTTTCTCTTCCACTGCCCCCCTGTGTCCCAAAGTCAATGACTTTGGCCTATGGATGGGTGTGGTGAGGTGTTAACATTTTGAGTCTTTCCCTGAGAGGAACATGGTGTCGAAGTTACTGCATTCATACCCAGAATGAGGAAGAAGCTTTGGATCATTTTTATGTCTGGTAACATGCTTTTCACTGTGATCTTTCTTCTGTGGTCTGCAACTCCATGTAACATCCAAACTTACTACATATGGAGTGTTACTTATGTTAAACACTTTTTTTTTGTTCTCTTTTGTTCCCTAAAACTAGCTTTTCCCATCTCCAGGTCTGTACTTCTTTAAGTCGTCATTGGAGGGCCATTTATAGCGACGTGTCCTCCAGTGCCAGTCTCTGCCTCATCTCTTACCATCCCATGCATATACTTCTTTACACTGCATCCTGTGTCTCCACTATTGAGACCTGTCATACCAAGCCTGTACTTCTCTACCCTATATCATCAAGTTAGAGATTTGCATGATTTTGTCAAATGCTTAATTGTTCACAGAATAACTATATTCCCTTGGCTTCTGGGACCACAGTTTTTGTTTGTGGGAAACATGCATCACTCCATTAATTTCACTGCAGTTGTGAAGGTTGAGCCTGTGGGTATGTCTTGTGAGAAAGAAAAGTCTTTGAATACATTTTAGAAACCCTTGTTTTGTACACTTATTTTCTAAATTTTCCTCTTCCTTTCCCTATATTTGTTTTTCTTTATATGCGCATCAAGATTTAATATCAATTTTGCATCTAAAAAAAAGTAAGTTATCCTTTCTCCTTTACTTTGTGACCCCTGCCTGATCTACCTGATAATATTTTTAGTTTGCTGTGGGAACAGTTAGAATAGTCTGAAGTAGCACCTTTCTTCGCTGTTCTACGACTTACTGGAAAAAAGCAATTTGTATGACTCTTCTCAAGTATCTATCCAGTCAGAAGCTGGATAAGTGAGTTCTTACAAGTGTTTGAGTTATAGCAAAGATTTGATCAAGAAAAAAAAAAAAAGGCAATCCCGTGTATGTGTGAAGCCAGGAAAACCCAAGTTTCAGAAATGATCTCATTTATTAGGCAGTAAACATGAATCCCAAGTATTTCTGGCCATTGCGTTCTAATCCTCTTGCCCTTACCTGTGGTTTTCCTAGAGACTCGGTGTTATACTACGGCATATATAACCAGGTTGCGTTCACCACCCCAACAGCGGGCAAACCATGTAATATCTCTGCTGATGCACGAAGAATATGGATATATTTTACATTATTTGCTGTTTTTTAGTGAAAGAACATATTATTTGCAATTCAGAGAAATTAATGTTTTGCCATTCACAGTGCTGATGTTTCTACATCAACCTAACACTAGCTTCATGAAATATATTTATTAAAACTTGGTGGGTAGGTACATATGGTAAAATAATAACGGAAAAGAAGTAATAACTTTTGTATTTTAATTAATTTGATATTTCAGCTATTCAAATGTTTAAGCATTTCAATTACCTGGTATATTAATCGCTTCAAAAATTCAACTAGACTGGAGCTTTCTGAAACTGTAATCCAAGGGGAAAGACAAAAGGACAAAGAAAAGGAAGAATGAGGGCAGCATCTATAGAAAGAGATAACAAAGGATGGTCAGGATACTACTAATTAGAAGACTCAGGTAGGATTTGGAAAAGAGAAAGGCAGTCAGGTGAAAGTAGAGAGTTATTTAAAACTCTGCTCACTTCACGAAGCATGAAAAAAGTCATTGGTAGGTGATTTCTACAGGATGAAGAAAGCTGCTTATTGAGTTACCTCAAGAAACAAACCCATCTTTTTTTTTTTGTTTGTGCGGCATCTGACGAAATGATGTCCTCTGATAGCACTCAGTGACACAGGGGTAACAAATCAAAAATATGGGACATGAAACTAGGAACTACCTTGCTTGTCTCTCTTGTTTCATAGACATAGAAGTCTTAGACTGTAGTTTGACAACAGATATGGCTCCAAGGCTCCTTCTTTAGAAACCTGGTAGAGCACTTCCACTCTATACAGTCATCTTGCAGCTCAAAGATATCAATGGTGGTCTGATGCCATTCTTTTACCATTAAGTATCATAAAAAAAAACCCAACACAACAACAAAAAAATCCAAAACCAGTCACCTGGTCTTCTGCAAGAGGTGGAGAACTAGAAAAAAAACCCACACAGAAATCTAGCAGAAACTCTGAAGTGCACTCTGAAGTATTAGAGTTAACCAATAAAAATGGACTTGCATGCCTACGTTTGATTCCAGTCAGGTGTTTGGTAGTGGGGGATCCTATGGCCCACAGATCTGGTACTAATGTCATCGGGGGCCATAGCCTGATTATGGCACAGAAGCTCAATTCTGCTTTGAACTAGGTCTTTGACTTTGCACCTCAAAGAACAACTCAACCTTCAGAAATTTGAAAAAAAAACATCAAAAGCAATCACATTAACAAAACATGTCTTCAACATCATCAGAAAATAAAGAGCATTAAGGGTTTTATTTAACATTCTTCAGTCATTTCAAAATGTGAATGGTTTGACTATTCCACCTGTATTTCAGGTAAAGAACATTTTCAAAAAACATTTGCTCTTTGATTGTGAAGTAATACAGTGTATACGTGAGTGTGAATGAGTGTGTGAGCAGGTGAGTGTGAGAGCACGTTTGCAAGTGAGGAACAGATGGGGATTATGAAACTCAAATTCTAATACAAAGTCTCAGAATATTGGGCTACTCTGAATTTTTTGGATTCTGTGGCTTGACACAAGGTATTTCCAAGGTTATTATGCAGGATAATTATATCTCCAGTTAGAAGGGCTTTTCTGACAATAGAAGTTCATTTTATTTGAAGTTTATTTCTAAAATGTCTTATAGTGGTACATTTTCACAACATTATTAATGACAATCCTTGCTTGAACCCTGATGATTAGGGGTTGAGAACTAACTGACAGGAAGAAAAGCAACTATGAAAAATGTTCTAATAAAAGGATATTGTATCATTTTGACCCCAAATGCAAATGCTAAAAGCAGCTAAGATACTTCTGTGAAATCAATACCTGAGGCCAAGCTGTGCTTTCAGTTTCACTGGTGAGTCCTCTCTCGTGCTAAATGAGAAAATACATTGAAAGTCTGTAAGAGGATGTATTTTAAAAGTGAGAGCAAAAAAAGATAACAGGAGGTTTCTATGCTTACACTTCATTTTTACAGTGCAACCTGCGTATTAAATGGGTGTGGCCATGCTGAATCAGGGAAGTTAAATCAGGAACATATGAGGACTCATTTTTGTGGGAATTAAAAATATTCATAATAATAATTTAAAATACCCAAGGTCACTTTTCTTAGTAGTCACCTGTTTTTCTGTCAAGTTTGGAATATTTACTTCCAAGATGAAGTTTTAGCAAAGCATAATCTCATGTCCTGAAATACACAGCAACATTTCAATATCCAGAATTTCACAACCAGAAGTGGCCTTTTGATCCCGTGAACAATATCCGAGGCACCAGAAATGGCTTATGCTTTTCACTGGTCACCTGTGAGGGAGGGACATGGTTTAGAATTTTTCTTGAGAGATGTCAAAAATATTCCCACTGGACTGACTCTGGGGTATAAAAATTCCTGTCACGTACTGAGTGTTCCCAGTAGAATAAGAATCAGCTGGCTTCTTCAACCTGGCCAAAAGGAAGAACATCCTTTTAGATGTTGTGGGTTTTTATTATAAACTAGCGCTTAATAATTTAGTTAACACAGCTCTAAATTTGAGCAAAGGTATTACTCAAGACTTGGTCTACAAAATGCACTTCAGTCCTTGTTACATTCAGCTTTGTAAAATGCATTTCCAGGAATTTTTTGTACCGTACTGAAACAGACACCTGTGAACTAGTTAATGAATTAAAGCGTGTGTAAAACTTCATGGAAAAAGGGTAATCTGGGCTTTGTATATAGCCTGTTTCTTCAACCTGACTAAACTTAATTCTTAGATATCATGACTTAGGTTACAGCCTGGCTTGCAAAAACTACTGAAGTGTTGCACTGTGTATCCTGACAGGAGATTAAACTTCTAAACTGAAACACTGATATATTTTAAAAGCTAATTTAACTGGAGAGTTACATTTTCTCCACTGACCTTGCAAGTCTTAGAAGTTATATCTGGACATCTGTTTTCTCGGCTGTTGTTTTGTGTACAGTAGCAAGGCACTCTGGGAACAGTCTGGCTTGCACCTGGATTCGTCTTGTCGTTCTTGTCATGTTACAGTTTCCCTCCCCCTGTTTTCACAGTGCATCAGATGGGGAACATGTCCAGGGGTTTAGCAGAGAAGAAAAAATAATTAAAAAAAAAACCAAAACACAATGTTTTAAGGACATCTGATATCAAGTATAGGAACTGGAAACATTTGATATCATTAATATCAAATGTAGGTTTTTAGAATGACGCTGATTAATAATAGGGATAAGAAAGCCCCGTAAAACCCAGCAGTAATTCAATAATACAATAAAAGTTTCAAACAGATAAATAATGGTAATTTCTGAAAATATTTGGTGTAATTTGCAGAATATTAAAGTTATAAGCAATGCTGGTGTTAAAGAGTTGAGTCTGAATCATTAAATATACAGGGTTTTTTTAATCAAACATCAACCATACAATTTATTTAGCTTGTCCTATTCCCTCTTCCCTTCATTAGCTGTTTTTGGCATGGAGTTCAGCTATTCTACTGAAAAATGTTTTGTAAATATTTTCCATTGATGTGCTAGTGTACACTAGCCAAAACCCAAAGCTGTCAACCTGTTCTGTTCCTCCGGCATTGAAACTAGCTTTAAAGTACTTGTGATAAGAGGCAAATTTCCTAATTTTACAACTATTTCAGAATTGTACTGATCTTACCAACAGAAAAATAAATGATGTTATATAAAATTCAGTGGAATTGTCCTGTATTTATTTTCACACATAATTATTTGGGCATTTGTCCAACACACCCAATATAAAGCTACTATATATCTTTTATTCAAACAAACAATGTATATATTATATATAGAAACTCAGCATCCATATTTTGTTTTCTACAGCTCTCTCCAGATGATGTTTTATTGTCCCATTTTATAATTTCATTCAAATGACAGTTAATAATGACTACACCTGACAGATACTGATTAGGTAATGGGGTCTTACCATCAACAATGGAAAAGCTTAGCAGAAAATTGTCATATAACCCAAAATCACACGTATGAAATGTATCAGCATGGAGAACCTGAAAAGGAATGATCTGTTTTTATCATATGAGAATGACTGATGTTAGCTGTATATGATGTGTTATACAGCTATCTGTATATCAAATTTTAATGTTATTTATAGTGTTTATGTATATCTTTCTAGTAATATGCAATTTGGAAATCTTGTATGCGTTTAGTTATAAATTCTGTTTTAAACTGCTTTCTCTTTATAATAGATAGTGGGATATTTGGGTTTTTTCAGGCAAAGTTATTCTTGTCAAAAGCCTTCTCAATTTTTTTCATGAAAACAAAAGCTAAACATTTGAAGACTCGTATCATTTTGTACTGAAAAATATATGGAGACTACAGGGAAAAAAAATTTTTCCCCTTCACTTTTTGAGGCTGTTTCCCCCCCACCCCCCACCCCCAGTTGCTTCTAACAGTGTGCAAAGAGTGAAAAAGCTTTTACCATTTCTTTTAGTACCTGCAGCTAGCCCTCAGGACACATGGCACCATCCCAGATCCAGTTCTTCACACCAGAATCAAGCAAGAAGTGGAAGATTTGGTTAACAATTGTGCAACATAGAACTAAAAATGCTTCCCCCCGCAGTTCTTCAGGATCTTGCCTGTCTTAAGTATATAAGAAAAGGAACGGATGTGTTTTTTAAAATTAATATCACCATTTTTAATTTTTCCGTGGGAGGAGAAGTGACATCATTTAGACTATACATATAAATTAATCTTTAAAAAGTACAATACTGAAACTTCAAGTGGCTGAAACATTTAAGAAATGCAAAGATAAAACTTCTTACCCTTATTTTGGCAGAAACTGTAAAATCTTTACAGTTAGAAGTCTATAATGATTTCAACATCTGACATGTGCTGCAAAGTTGACCAAAAAGATGAACCCTAGGACAAAAATATAAAAGACATGAAAAAATGACATTTCTAGAATATCTGCATTATTACATGGCTTAGAAACATTCAAGTATTTTGTTGATATTTATTAAATAAATAGCACAAATAGGAACTACTTTCTGAGGTGAAGGGAAAAAGCTAACATTTCAATGTCTTATGGTAATTTTGGGGTAAATTCTATTCCAATTTTTTCTTTATGGATTTCAGTTATAACCGGTTTGCAACATGACATTAGCAAGCATTATTTTGCTGAGTTTGTGAGAAATTATTCAATGACTAACACAACTGTACCTTTCTTTGCGGTGATGTAGATGAAGTTAATCATAGGTCTTAGATCGGATGAATCCTGAATAGATAGGTTTTATTACCTAACCATACCTCACTATAGTGAGGCTATTACTGAAATACAGCGTCTTTGCCTGATGGACACAATACAAAACACATCAATAGGGTGCTCAGACTTTAAAAGGGATTGCGTACAAGTGACTCGAATTTTTAAAACCTGCATATAGTTACAAACAGCTCAATCTATATTTAAAATATGCAAGAAAAGACAATATGGGTTGATCCTTGCCTACAAGTATTTATACATGAAAAAAAAAAAAAAATCAGGTGGATTTTTACTGCAGCAGGTAAAGGCAAGCTAATGATAGAAACTAGACAGACTAATAACAGGGACAATTCAAGTACTCCACTAGCTACCAAGGAAC
Organism: Dromas ardeola; assembly: GCA_013398915.1. NCBI lineage: Eukaryota > Metazoa > Chordata > Aves > Charadriiformes > Dromadidae > Dromas > Dromas ardeola. Next base: position 9,494 of record VYZM01022204.1, on the reverse strand, counting down.
AGACTCTTTCCCTGTTAAGTGTTGAAAGCAAGATTAGATGACTTCCAGAACGCCCTGTAGCACAGGTTCCTGAAGGAGACCAGAAATTCGGGGTGGGCAGGTCACACCTGTGCCACACTCCATCCTTAAGCTCCATCCAGCTCCATCCTTAAGCTCCATGTAAGGTAAAAATAAGAGATGAATGCTACAGAGAACAAGAGAAAATGGTTTGACCCCAATAATTTTCCCCCAAGCATGGTGCCTGTCTGTCTGTCTGTCTGTCTGTCTGTCTGTCTGTCAGCCACCTCCCCCACAGGCAGGTGGGGGTGCATGCCCACCCCTGCAAACCGTGCGGACCAGCAGTGCCTTCCTCACCCTGTGCCTGTCCATCCCCACTCCTCCTTACACACTCCGCCACTGCAAGTGCTTCCCTGTGGACCACCTGCAGCAGCCTTTCCCCTCGGAGGCTGGCATCCCTGAGGCACTGCAAGCTGCTACCCCCGGCCACTGGCAAGGGGTATGGAAAGGCATCTGAAGGGACAACAGGGACCGTTAGTGGTGGCAACTACTAGCAGGACCTTCACCGATGCAGGAAAGGCAGGCTGGTGCCTGAAAGCAGAGCTGCAAAAGAGGACGGATAAGTGGGAACAGGTTGGGTATCCATCCCCTTCCCCAGACACAGCAGGAGAGGCAGTACCTGGGAGCGGGTTGCTAGACAGTGTCCTGAGGACTTGGTGTGGCAGGAAGCCACAGAGGAAATAGGAAAACATGGCTCTGAGGGGCACACAGACTCAAGGGCCAACTCCTTCAAAGCCTTTCACTATGCTATCTTCTTACAGTTCTTTTTCAAAAGAACAAAGGACTGACAGAACCTTTATGCAAGTGAGGTAGCCCTAATTCCACAGCCACAATATAAATGTAACCTTCATTAACCTTATTTAATCTTTACTTCTTTTTCGTGGTCTGTTTTTTCTTTTCATTTTGCTCAGTTCTAAAAAGCTGCCTATTTCCCTTATTCTCCTATAAGATAAACAATAAAATGGACAAAAGATAAACAACGAAAAAGAACAAATTGTGCAGTGCTGACAAAATGTTCTCCTTAGGAAAAATTCCCACTGATTGCAAGAGACAAGAGATTTCAATTGGAACTTTGCCTGAAGAAATAACAGAGAATTAAACCCAAATAAAATAATCACATAATACAAGTTCTCACAAGCAGAGAAATTAAATTCTATTTCAGTTCTCACATGGGCAGCAAAGTCTTTGTCCCACTGATGAGCAATAGGAGTTTTGCCATTGATTTTCAATGAAGCCAAGATTTCATCTCAGGGCATTTTCTCTCATATCCTATTTATTATCTCTTTACTATAAAACATCACATAAATATCAGCTAATACTTACAGCCTAATGAATAATCATGTACTCCAAGACAAGATATTACTATCCATTGTAGGCTTGTATATATAATGAAGTTTTTATTCCTAGAGGAATTACAACATTTTGAAGAGAAAAAAAAATCAGATGAATTCTGGCATTGAAATTAAAGGGAACTAATAATGACTGTCAAATCCTTTCCAGGAAAAGAAATCACTGTATATGGTCAGCTGCTGACTCTATCGTTTCTTAAGTTTTCCGTTGTACTGCCTTTTGGGAGAGGGTAAATATGTATTTAGTTGACAAATTAAGAGCTAAATTAATCCAAATAGTTTAATGCAGTATGGTATCCATCTCATGTAAGTGAAAATTATGGACCTTTAGAAACACGTCACAATTGATGAACTCCAGTTTTAAAAGAAAGCGTCATAGACTTCAGGGTTTATTATGGTAGTAACAAGTCAGTACTTCCTTGCTGCATTTACGAATACTTGTCAAAAAGCTATGCTTCTGTTCAGCAACAATGTCTAGAAGAAGGTAGTTAAACTGAACATTTTGGGGAAAATACTGCTGGACTCTCAGAGGAAAGCAATTTCTGAATAGTTTGCAGTGTATTTTGCTGCACCACAGATGGCTGGAAAGCTGTTAGTAAGTTCTTATACTGTAAGCAGAGAGCAGCTGCAAACTTCTAGCTACAAGCTAAGATGAAATATTTTAAGATCCGCAGATGTGTCCGGGGAAACTCAGTTTCCATAACAACAAGTTTCGGTGCCACGATTATGAGGCTGTCTGCACCTCATGATTTCTGTAGCCATTCACTTGTGGTTGCCAGTATAATGCTGTTATTTTGGCCAGCACTAAATGCTTTAATTGTACTTGTACATTTGCACAGGCAGAGTATTGCTGGTGATTTTGGAAGACAAAAAGCATAGTCACTAATGTACCTTAAAGCTTTGGTATGGATATACGGGAAGGAGGATCCTGCTTTAATATTTCATCTGTTAATAAAGTTGGAACACTCCTGTGCCACCAAGATATTATAGTAGGATAAATAGTTATGTGCTTAAAATATCAAGCAACCAGGAACTAAATATGGAATTCAGAAAACAAAGGGGTTTCTTCTACAGTTATTATTCAAACCAAGCCTAAGAACTCAGCTACTGGAGGAACTGATTTGAAATACAAAAGTGAGATATATAAGATAATACAAAATTCTAAATTGTTCGGAGCACAAAGGAAAAAGCAACTCAGACTCAAAGCCTTCTCTTCGAGAGACAGATCCCAGGCAGTGCCTGCGAGCATTTTCCTTTTGAATGCCAACTCTGGCAGGCACAGACCTTGTAACGTTTTAAGTAGAAAAATTAAAGACTTTTACAGATTTTTTTTACAGCAATACATGACTCCATATGAGAGTATAATAGCAGTATCTCTACTAGAACATGGTGATTCCCTTGCACTGCTTCTTAGGGCAAATTATGCCCTGCCCACAGTGCAACCGTTAACTGATGATGTTATTTCCTTTTGGAGGATTTAACCTAGTCTGGCCACTTTCTTTGCCAGGCTTGCTGTTAAATGTGTTCCGGGGCAGCTACCTGACTAAATCTCCAACTAGTTTCTCCAGCTTCTGTTTTGTTTGGATTTTTTTTTTAGGTTTTTGGGTTTTTTTAATATGGACTTCATGTATTACTGCTTTTTTTCTTCCCTATTTTCTCCTAGTTGATCCATCTTCTGCTTTTATCTTCCTCTTCTCCTAGTATCAGATAAATTTGTATATGTTTATTTCTCCGATATTTCTTCCTTTCCACTTTCATCTTAAGTCATTGACCAGTTTGCCATCTTGCCTTCTTATATACCACTCTCTTTTTCTAGTTACTTCTACTGTTTAATGCCTCTCTCCCTTACGTATAAATAAATGAATAAAAAACGAAGCTTTTGGCAAAGTAGGTACTCAAGACTACATCAGGAGAATATTACTTGGGACTTGCTTCCTGCAATAGGTCTGTGTGTCTGTGACTGAGCTAAAGGAGAGAACTGACCCTTGACAGCAAAAACTGAAGAACTACTTGGACAGAGCTCACATTTAGAGAACCTCAGCTTAGAGGTGAAGGAAATACAGTCAGTTTGCATTTGAATTTCTTGACAAACTTTAAGATTTTTAGAAAAGACGGAGCTCACTGTGGTTTCACACGTATGCAATATTAGATGAACTTCAGACTAGAAAAGCGTACAGTTACCCAAATGTAATGCTTGTATACTCTATAAAATTGCTAGCAAGCTAAATGTATTTGTGGGAAAGACCTATTAAAATCAACGAATTTTGAAAGAAAACAAGAACTGGATTTTAATAGAAAATGGCCTTCAGGAATGTTTGTCACATCTTTTAGTTCACTCTTGGAGGCCACAGACACTAGCATAGTGTATTTGATGCAAGACTTAAGAACAAAGCATAACAAAACTGAACAGAGAAAATGTAATTTTGCCAGCCTAGGACTGAGGGTAATGGAAAGGATACAGATGCAATGGCACAGGGAGCAGTGATGGCTGTGAGACAAGGGTTAACTTTCTGTAATTTTTCCATTTCTAACATTCTGCTGCTTAAATGCAAATACTTTGCCTCTGCTTTCAGCCCACATTAAAGAGAAAACATGAACATCAGTAAAAAGTTGGGAAATTCAAAACAATATAAACAGAAGCAGGTCATGTAGTATTTCACATGGGAAACCATCTCGCACCAAGTTTTTGTCTCTTTCTGAATCCACATGGCCACCTTGGGAAATACAATCTGATGTATCACCAAGGTCAAAGTTATGTTTCTGAAAAGAAGGAGACACCAATGGGCTTTGTACATATTTCCTTGGCTGTGGAAGGCCTGTTTTGTGTTTACGTGGAAGTAAAGAAAAAGTCCAAGATATTTTTTTTTTTTAAATAAAGATTTTAGGTGAAGAATCTCTGTTTATTCAAAGATGGAAGAATATTTTAAATTCTGAGTTTCAGCTGTTATGAAACTGAGGTCCGACAACTGAATTAAGAACAGAACAGAATGGACTTGGTCAATGTTGGTGTCCTCAAGAACACTGTTTCCACACTGGAGTCTATCTGGGAGCTGAACACACTTTATGTTCTCCATGATTAAAAGAAAAAGCCATTTCGCACCTCCAATGATACTGTTTGACAAGTATATTTTTATGATTTGGGTGGCTACCTAAGAGGTAGATTTAGGACAAAAGAGCTAGATTTGGGCAAAATTGTTATTCTTGCCTGATTTCAGCTAATTATCCAGAGGTAAAAGTACTCTGCATTCCCTCGTTAATACTTTGGGCTAAACAGTTCCATTCAGATTTCATTTTAAGAGTTAACAAACATAAATTAATCTTATAATTATTTTCTCAATTATTAGAAATAATTTTCGTATATTCGTATATTAGATGCCTTCTTATTTCTGACCCATATCATTAATTATAGTATAGTAGGATATTACTTACAAATTTTAAAAAAACCTTTCAGAAATAAAACCTTCAGAAAAGTGCTAACTCTCTTCTACAGTGGCTAGGATAACAGAAGAGCTGTTTTCAGAAGTCCTACTTAGCAGTTTGCAAATGTGCAATTAAAATTCTGTCTCTCCTGTAATTATGGAACACTTAAGTTAAATGGTCTTAATAGACATATAATGATGGCTTTATAAAACTACAGTTACTTATAATCTAAAGTAATTTATTCTTCACTTTAGAAAGCATCCATTAAATGCCTATTATGATCTTTATGGAATTTAGCAAGACATTTAATGAATGTTTTATAAAACTAAACACCAATTATTACCAAAGACAAGTGTTAACCATATAGATTAACATGCTATTAATGTGAGTTAGCTTTTTCAGATTAAATAGTGAAACTAGTACTTAAAGTCTATTGGGATAAATGTAGATTGAAATGTTATACATGTTTGTAATGGAAACTTTAGGATGCCTAAAAGAAGAAAAAGGTCCTTAATGCAATTTTTCATTAGAGTATCTATGTATTGAAACCCTAATAAAGCTGCAGACAACTTAGAAAGCTAACTCTATAATAAAAATACATATTTTTCTAAAAATTATTATGTCATATTTATGAACTGTGGTCCTCAACTCTATGAATCCTCTGGATGTTTCCATATAATTATAGAATTCTGGTTTACTGAGATTTCATTGCATTATATTATAATTTTAAATGTTTTCAAGGCTGTGTAACTGTTTTAAAGTTGGTGTAAATGTCCAGCTAAAAGGCACTTATACAATTCATATGAACCAATATTAACTATGTCAATAACTAAAGATTACAGAAATGAAAAAGCAGAATGTAGTATCCACAATACTATCTTGATAGTTTCAGTCCTGGGCCGTGTCGTCTCCACCCCCTCCAAAAATAATAATAAAAAAAAATCATGTTTAAATAACTATGTTCCCTTTTAAGAATGCCTGGGAAGAATTGGTCTATTTCCTTCCAGATATACCTAGAACCAGGTTATTTTAAAACATGTCAATGAAATTTGAACTGCTGGAAATACTTGAACAAGAAATTTTCCCTTGGAAACCACATTTTCCAGGCAAATCAACTGAAAATAATATCAGCATATCTAGTACATCACACATGGAACAAATGTTGAAACAGAATATTTCAATAGCAATTTTGGTTAGGTCATTTCATAGTAATTTGTAATTATCATAGAGAAATCAGCATCATAGAGAAATTAAATTTTATCATTTTTATGCTTGTATTGTTATTATACATAAGTTGTCTTCTTTCTAAAAGTTCTGAAAATGCAACTATCTTCATTTATAGCAAATGTGAAAGTGTTTAAATTTGCCATGAGATGGAAATTTTGTTTAACAAGTCCTGTACCACTTATTTACATTTAATAATACAGCATGAGAAAAGCCTGAAGCCACATAATCCTTGCTTATTATCACCAAGAACACCAGGTTACCTTCTGCTTTATTAAAAAAAAAAAACGCACCTTCTAAAACTCTGAATTCTATTTCAGCCTTTATCTTGTGTTTTGGAGAGTCATTTCTATACCCCTCCTGACTTGTGAACATCTGATTTATAACAAAGAAAGAAAGAGCCGATACTTCATAACTTTTAAGAAGTTTTGACTTACACATTTTAAAATAAGATGGCCACAAACCAGGGATGGATGGTATTGTCTCACCTGTTGTCAGATCAAATACCATGGATCAAGATTTATGTTTGATTTACGTCATAACCAGAGTTGTGACAGGACTGGATCTGATGCCCTGACTTTGAAAGTGTTACTGCCGTTTATTTTGGAGAAACTGTGAAAAACAAGATGAAAAGCAAATTATATGGTGAATAGAGAGTATTTGTGTGTTTGAGGGGAGAAAACAGAGATGGAGAAACTGGGAGTGACAGATAAAAGGTAATGAACATTTAAGATAAATAATACCTTCTATAGGATGCACTTTCTACCTATTGAGCTTCTACCCTAAGAAAGATTCTTACCATGATTTTTTATAGAAAAAAGTGACACTCTTGGCACTAAAACACTGTATTGTGCCACAAACAATGATTCCAATTAAACCATATTACACCATTTGATAGCATACATAGCATCATTAATTAAACAAATGAGGCTACATAACAATGAATTTCTGTTAAGAGAACATTTTTATAACAAAAGAAGGAAAGAAGACCAGATCATATCCATAAAACACAAACAAGTTTTTCCTTCGTTACAAGGATATTTTTTTTTGCCTTTTTTTAATTGAACATTAAAAAAGGGATAATTTTTTTCCTTTAAGAGGGAAAAACATTGATGACCTCAAACTGATTGACAAAGGATATTTTGTGAACCTTCTAACGCCAGTAAACTAGCTTAGACATAACTTACATGGAGCTGCATTCTATCTGACTGCTCCATTCCAGCTGGTAATTTGATTGTTGTAATTTTTTTTTTAGCTAACAAAACCTAAATTGCTATGGGGAACTATACCAAGAAGATGCCAGTGCACACTTAAGGACAGCACAAACAGCAAAGTGCTTAATTATGAGGATGCCCACTGTTCCTAATAAAAGTGTGCCAAGGCAGAATAACTAAGAGATTTTGATCTATAAGAAATGTAGATGACTAGGCTTCCAGGCCATTCTGTCAATGTGCCCTTAAAATAGTTGGTAGTTCTGGTATCTTGAAGGAAGCCTTCAGGGCAATATTTTATCACTTTTATTTGGACCATTATATTTTCCCTTCCTCCATATATTCTCAGTGTTGGTAAGAGAAAGGAAGGCAAAAACTGACACAGTTCTGGCCTGTCTTCTGGGTCCCATGACAGCCTTGGCACCGAAGGCACCTCTTGACTAAAATGTTGCTCTAACATTGACTCTTGAGTGAAGATGATTTTTTTTTTTTGCTTGATTTGGAGTATTTTTTTGTCTTGTTCTAGGAAAAGGTATACTATGGCTCCCGGCTAACAATTTCTCTGACAAAGAGATTACATTTGGACGTTCAAAGAATCTCTCCAACTTCATCTACTTGGCACTAATGAAAAAAGTGTTTGAAGCATCCTCTTGCATGCTTTTTTTAATGAGGTAATTAGACAGACATTATTACTGCAGGGCAATTGTTCTTGCTTTCTAGATAAATAAATAAATGTGCATAGAGGGGTGCCTTTTGTTAGATAAATGTTTTTTCTCATTTGCACTATATATAGACCATGGTATGTTGAAACAGATCAGCTACAGTATCTAGGCAAAAAAAGCAATGCATATCCTATTTTGTTATGAAGTATGTCCAACAAACACCAGTAAGAAGACATATTATATCTGGAGGAACAGGAAAGAATCAACACTCCCACTTAGCAGATCGGGGAAACCTTATAATCACCAGTTAGGTCTTCTGAGGTCTTCTTTAGGTCGACTAATGAAAAATAAACCTATATGTTACCTTTAAGTGAAATTGAATATCCCTCCAGAAATAATAAGCTGAATAATATTTGCACATTTACAAACCAGCATTTCTGAAATGGCTGGCCACACCCATTCAGATTTTGATTATTAAAGTCTTCTGATTGGATTTCATTTAATTTCATTATATATAGTGCTTTTATTTTACCAGTGCCTTTTCAGTACTAATGGCTCTATTTTACAATACTTCCCTGTAAAAACTAGATTTCATTGTAATCTGTTGTATGCTAAGAATGGCTTCTGTATTATTGAACTGAAATAAACTTTGACTGTAGCTAACACAATGTTTTGTGACCACTAAAAATTAAGGAATCATTATTCATTTATTAAGAGTAACTTAGTTTTACATAACAATTACATCTTGATGGTAATGTTTTTTAAGACTTCTTTATAAGCCAATTTTATCATGTAATGAAATATAATGAAATGTAAAATTGTGATCAATATTATTACTGAGTTATATGCTAAGTGCAATATGATTCATAAAATTTACATAGCTGGGGTTCATAGGTTTTCAGCTGCAGCGAGAACCTGGTTTGGTTAAAACGTTTTGGCATTTGTTTTAATGGAAGTGACAATATATTACGCAGGTTTAATGTAAACACCAAGCAGTTAGTGAAATGTTTAGAACAGTTATTGGTGGTAGGTTTTTTTTTTTATTTATTATTTCCAGCAAGATAATTTTTCCTTAAACCTGTGAAGGAACTAATATTCCACTTATCAACACATAAAATTCTGAAACAAGCACCTGATCTAAAGGTGGAAAACCAGTGAGAAAAACAAAAAGTGAGAGTATGAGAACATTACTTATGCAAAAGTCCAATAGGTTCTAAATATACTCTGTGGTTTCAGTATCTTAAAATGGTGTGTATTAGCAATACATGGGGGTATTTTAGATGTTGAACTTTTATCAACTTTATTATTATTTCACTATTTCCTTTTTATTTAACTGTATTGACTGAAAACTAGTTTGGGTGCGTAACTATTGATGCCTCAAGTGAGAAGGTAAAATTTTTTGATGTCAGGAAATAAGAATCTATTTTAAATATCTTTTAAAATATTTTTTAAAATACTCTTTTCTACTAGACAGCTTTTTTTTTGTCCCCCTTTAAGAGACATGCTTACATGAAATGCCAAGGAAAAAAAAAAGTGAAACTTGCTGAGGTTGTAAATCATAGAATCATAGA
>VYZM01022203.1:45617-112652 GCA_013398915.1 Dromas ardeola | reverse complement strand
GGGCAGGGCAGGGCAGGCCGGCGGGGAAGCACACGGACACTTCACATGGTTCCCAGCACTCAGGCACCAGCGCATGGAGCAAAGTTACAGCTGACAAACCTCATGTTTCTCAAGGATGTAGAACACAGAAGGAAACCTCGTTTTTCTGCTCTTCTGTCAGTCATTTTATTGATCATGAGTCCCTAAAGGGGGGCCTACAGGAAAGGTGGGGAGGGACTCCATCAGGGAGTGTAGTGATAGGACAAGGGGTAACGGTTTTAAACTGAAAGAGGGGAGAATTAGATTAGATATTGGGAAGAAATTCTTTCCTGTGAGGGTGGTGAGGCAGTGGAACAGGTTGCCCAGGGAAGCCGTGGATGCCCCATCCCTGGAGGTGTTCAAGGCCAGGCTGGATGGGGCTTTGAGCAGCCTGGTCTAGTGGGAGGAGTCCCTGCCCATAGCAGGGGGTTGGAACTAGATGATCTTTAAGGTTCCTTCCTTACCCCTACCCAACTCTAACCATTCTATGATTTATTGGTATGCATCTTCTGCTTTATCTCATAGGGTGTATGGTAAGCCCTCATGCCATTCAAGACTCATGGAAAGCGCTGTCTCTCCTCAAAACAGAATTTTAGTCTCTCTGTGACCCCAATGAGCTATGGGACCTTGAGAAACTTGCGGAGGGGGCCAACAGAAACCTCCCAAGTTTCAATGTGTGCAAAGTTCTGCAGCTGGGACCATGGTCTGTGCATCAGTGATGGGAGGAATAGCAGCTCTGCTTCAAAGGAGTTGGGGGATACCAGGCTGAACATACGGTAACAGTGTGCTCTCTCTGGAAGGAGGGTGACCAGTAGTAGATCAAGGGAAGTGAGTCTCTGCTCAGTGCTGATGAGGCTGGATCTAGGATATCATGACCAGAATGTGATGTTTTGGGCTTCCTCAGTTCCAGATCCCAGCAGAGGACTACTAGTAACACGGTCAGGCACCCAAAGCATGTGACCTACAAGGAGGAGATGGGGGAGCTGGGCTTGTTTAGTCTGATAAGGAGGAGACTAAGGTGCAATATAGTAACATCCTGCAACTACCTGAAAGTCAGTTAAAAAGGTGATGGAACTCTTCTCAGTAGTGCAAGACTAACAAGGGTCAGTGGCAACAAACTGCAGCTTGGGAGGTTCACACTGGACAGTAGGAAAAAACCTGTCCCTAGGAGAGTAGCACAGTACTGGCATGGGTTATCTAGAAGCACTTTTCATATTGGGATATTTTCAAGGCTTAGCTGTGACTGACCTGATCCACTACTGGCGATCCTCCTGCTTTGAGCAGGATGATGGACTAGAAACCTCTAGCCAACAATTCCATTTCATTCCAACAGGTCCTCAATTCCAGTCATTGACCAAACTAAAACATTTACGACTTTACTCAGTGACAGGGAGTTAAAGCTGCCACTTGGCAGCAACAGAGAGCAAAGTTTCTGTGGAAGGGGGGAAAGACACAATGAAACTGTTTGCAGAAAGTGTATCAAGCTAAGAAAAGATGAGCCCACTAAAATGGAAGGAAGCCTAAAAAGCACAAAGGTCAGGTGGACCAGGATCCAACAGGGTGTCTAGGTAAACAGAGCTTTGCCAGTCCTGCAACATCTTATTTCATTCCTCAGCAATACTTGTATATTGAATACTACAGGATTATAAGAAAATTATAGAAATTTTGTGGGTCTGATCCTGCCTTCACCAGAAATAATAAAAAAAACTATTTTAACTTAAACCATACGGATCTAACTCTTTGCTTTACTTTAGGACTTTGTTCATTTTTCTATCATTTCATCCTTTTAACTTTCCATTTTGTTGCATCCCATTCACAGTTTATCATCACGGATTTTTTCATACTATGTCCAAAGGGACGAGAAGGCTGCCTTACAACCTCTTCTGTTCATCTCTTCTGTTATCTTTTTATGTCTTAATACCAAGGGAATACACTGCCTTCAGAAGAGTAGTGGCAGGAGGGGCACAAGTGTGGATGACTGGACAAGATGGAAGGAGTGAAACCTGGTGCAGTCCCACCCATATCAGCTACTAAAACAGTTTCCAGACCAGTTGAACCACCAAGCCACACTGGCAAAACCAAATTCTTCTTCGCCAGCTGGGATCACAGGAGTGATATCGCGTTTTATGAAGCATGCACAATTGTTTGAATGGGACCCTGGAGAGAAACAGAGCCACCTCAAATCTCTATGCTGAACATCTCAAATGGTGGGACGCATTCAGGGGCACAGACAATCCTGCTGTCAATAATTGGCTGAAGTTCCCCAACCCATGTCACAACACATGACAAGGCAATGCTCCCAAATTATGTCCTGTGATAATTTAACATTAATATTAGATATTCACAAGTCTATTGGCCCTGATGGGATGCACCCGAGAGTGCTAAGGGAGCTGGCGGAAGTCATTGCTGGGCCGCTCTCCACCATCTTTGAAAGGTCCTGGAGAACAGGCGAGGTGCCTGAAGATTGGAGGAAAGCCAGCGTCACTCCAGTCTTCAAAAAGGGCAAGGAGGAGGACCCGGGGAACTACAGGCCGGTCAGCCTCACCTCCATCCCTGGAAAGATGATGGAACAACTTGTTCTGGGCGTCATCTCAAGGCATGTGGAGGAAAAGAGGGCTATCAGAAGCACCCAGCATGGATTCACCAAGGGGAAATCATGCCTGACTAATCTGATAGCCTTCTATGAAGGCGTGACTGGATGGATAGATGAGGGGAGAGCGGTAGATGTGGTGTACCTTGACTTCAGCAAGGCGTTCGACACGGTCTCCCACAGCATCCTCATAGGGAAGCTTAGGAAGAGTGGGTTAGATGAATGGACAGTAAGGTGGATAGAAAACTGGTTGAAAGACAGAGCTCAGAGGGTCGTGGTTAGGGGCACAGAGTCCAGTTGGAGATCAGTGACGAGTGGTGTTCCCCAGGGGTCAGTACTGGGCCCAGTCCTCTTCAATATATTCATCAACGACTTGGATGAGGGGATAGAGAGCACCCTCAGCAAGTTTGCTGATGACACAAAGCTGGGGGGGGTGGCTGACACACCGGAAGGCTGTGCCGCCATACAGAGAGACCTGGACAGGCTGGAGAGTTGGGCGGAGAGAAACCTTATGAAATTCAATAAGGGCAAGTGTAGGGTGCTGCACCTGGGGAGGAATAACCCCCTGCACCAGTACAGGTTGGGGGCTGACCTGCTGGAGAGCAGCTCGGTGGAAAGAGACCTGGGAGTCCTGGTGGACAACAGGATGACCATGAGCCAGCAATGTGCCCTTGTGGCCAAGAAGGCCAATGGCATCCTGGGGTGCATCAAGAAGAGTGTGGCCAGCAGGTCGAGGGAGGTCATCCTCCCCCTCTACTCTGCCTTGGTGAGGCCACACCTGGAGTACTGTGTCCAGTTCTGGGCTCCCCAGCTCAAGAAGGACAGGGAACTGCTGGAGAGGGTGCAGCATAGGGCTACCAAGATGATTAGGGGACTGGAACACCTCTCTTATGAGGAAAGGCTGAGGGAATTGGGTCTGTTTAGTCTGGAAAAGAGACGGCTGAGGGGTGACCTTATTAATGCTTACAAATACTTAAAGGGTGGGTGTCAGGAGGATGGGGCCAGGCTCTTTTCAATGGTGCCCGGCAATAGGACAAGAGGTAATGGGTACAAACTTGAGTGTAGGAAGTTCCACCTAAACACGAGGAGGAACTTCTTTACTTTGAGGGTGGCAGAGCCCTGGAACAAGCTGCCCAGAGAGGTGGTTGAGTCTCCATCTCTGGAGACATTCAAAACCCACCTGGCCGCGTTCCTGTGTAACCTGCTCTAGGTGGCCCTTCTCTGGCAGGGGGGTTGGACTAGATGATCTCCAGAGGTCCCTTCCAACCCTATGATTCTATGATTCTATGATTCTATGAATATTGGAGGAAAAAAACTCTGGGTACCACAGATTCTGTCTAGTATGTGACCTCTGCGGTAGAGGGGGAGGAGTTGGGAAGAACCAGTGATACAGAACTGGAACCGTGCAAGGTTCTGGACAAAGGAGTTGGACTCCTGAGCTTCTGGAAATTAGCTATACCTGTTCCCCTCATAAATCTGATCCTCTTGTTACAGGGAGACTGTTTTTTCTTACTGGCAGGAATGAATGTCCCATTTCTATTTACCATGGGACACCCTTCATTTACCTCTCCTTTATCATGTGTTTTCTACTCTGTTTGATAATTTCTGCCTTTGGGTTATTTTTTTTTTTCCTGTCCATCCAGATAGAAGCAAGATGTTCATCCCCTTAGTACCTCTGTATTAGTAGAGTAAGCATGGCTAAGGCATGTGTTCCAATGCAGACCTTTGATCATCCACACTGTTTAATTGTTGGCATGCTTCTTGGCACAGTTTTGACCCATAACCACCACCAGTCTTCAGGACAATGATCAGGCATGGTTCATAAACCAGGGACAACTCCCCACAGGCAGAACGGACAAGAACATTTTGGTTTAGGGCCAAAGGCTGTTAAGTTTCTTAGACATGAGCTGTGCTATGCCATTGACCCTTTGAGTTCTGGCCCCTTCCCTGGGCCCCCATCCCATTTTATTTATTGTCTAGATGTTGCTATTGATGATAATAAGCAAGACTCCCACTGATTTCTGTGATGCCAAAATTTCAAATTACCAGTCTCATGGCATAGCTTCCTAACAAGAGAAGGCACTGATTTAGGTAACAAAAATAAGGAAAATGAACACCGGTACTGATACCAGATCCAAAGAATGGGGAAAAATGAGCTCGCCTCAAACTCTACAAAAAAAAAAAAAAAAAAGTATTCCAAGTACGGTTTCAGTAGAAACCTATTTGCAGAAATTTAACTGGAACTTAAAGCCACTCCTACAGCATTAATTGTAATTCTGATTTCTATCAGCAACATCCTGGCCATTCATCTGGCAAGAAATACAGAACATAAACCTCCTTTTTATTACAAAGTGATTTATACATATCCTGTTATCCATTATCAAACTCTGTCTTTTTTACAGCTTATGACAGTGACATTCTGATATCTAAATAAAAATATCCTAGAAAAGTGACTATATAGAAATTACACTATCTGACCAAAAAGGAGTATACATAATCCAGTTTGCAGATTTTCACAACAACAACAAAAAAAACCCCAACTTTTTAAAAATTTTAATCTTGCTTATCCCTTTGGAAAACAGAACTATGGGAGCTGTGTAATCCTAGTGAAGTTAAAGGTATCACACACATATTAATAATTGTACATGACAATGTAAAAAAATCCATTTGACCTGACCAGGTGGGAATTTTGTAACCATAGCAGTTAGAAAAATAAATATCTTTTAAATCTAAAATGATTCAACTGATTTGCGAATTTATAAGTAGTACATATAGAAATATCTATGATAACATTTTTATAACCACTTTTGCAAGCAGAACAACATTTTGATTTAAAAATACATGTGGAAAATTCTCCTGTTGCTATAAACAAGAGTTCTGTTTGGTTCAGAATAAGGCCATATAACCCCTACAAGAAGGGACATGCAATACAAAAATGGGAAGAGTCTCTGCAACATTAAAGTATTTATATAAAATGAAATGAAAGACATTTTTATA
This sequence comes from Dromas ardeola, assembly GCA_013398915.1. NCBI lineage: Eukaryota > Metazoa > Chordata > Aves > Charadriiformes > Dromadidae > Dromas > Dromas ardeola. Next base: position 107,047 of record VYZM01022203.1, on the reverse strand, counting down.
GTGACATTGCCTTGAAAAGAGAAAATTCTGTGTTGCGGAATGACCTCATATTTCCAATAATTTAAAATAAGTGTGCAGTAGCAGAAAGAGACGGATGCAAGCCCCTTCCTTCCTTATCACTGTGCTTAGAAAGATGGAATGGAGTCTGCAAAAGGAGTACGTGGTGTGTTAAGAAACAAACAGGCAGTTTGAAAACTGGCAGGCAAGTGCCAGTGACCCAACAATGACGTCTAGATTTGAGATAGTGCACACCGAAAAAAATCAAAACTTTCTACAACACAATAAGCATTTACCCTCTGTCTTAAATCAATTCCATAAATGTTTCTAACAGATGTTTTAAACATTACGTTATATATATTTCATATTAGCTGGAGATTACGGATTGCGTTGGTCACTGCCAGAAGCTTGCTTTATCTTGCTTACTAATGCCTTTTCAAGAAGTTTGAGAATAAACCTACCATTTGCTGATGACACGTGTGCTACTCATTGGAAAGCCACCCCTTACTGGAAAGTTTCTATTTCATTTTAATAGATCCATTAACAGAAAACAAGTAAATTTTTTTTCTTAAAAAAATCACTGAAATGGCTATAGTCCTATCTAGTACAAATGACCAAAAAAACCCACAGCCCTCTGGCCTGTGAAGCATTTGATTCAAACAAAACATCTAGTTTTGCCCTAAAATCTGTTACACAATGTAATTTGCTGAAACTGTTTTATAATAGATTGGTGCAGTGAGTTTAAATCAATTCTCCTACTCTACACTCCTCATGTGAAACAATTATAGGCAGCTTCTAAGCAAAATATCTGTATGATCATGGCTTAGTCAAATATTAAAGAACTGAAGGGAAGTATATTATCTTATTCCTTTTGCAAACTGATATGTTTATAAATGTCAAATATCCAAAGAACAGGATGCTTTTCAAATACTACTAAAAACAAACAAAAGAGTTAAGGGCACAGAGGCCAGGAACAGCCATTTATTTCCATCTAATGATTTTGATCTCTCAGTTATTTGCTTTAATGTTCAAGCCAGTTCCTTGGTGGCACTTAAGCAAATGCTAATGGAAAGTACTTTAAAAGACCCATAAAACTTGTTTCAGTTTATTCTTTGCAAATAAAGACCAGAGCAAGAAGGCAGAAATAAATGATAAAATTCCATAATCTTCTCAAAAGCCAAAGTAAAATTTCCTCTTAGGTCTACCTCTAGGAAAACCCTACTTTAAATTAAGCCCTTGAAGAGAGGACCTAACCTTGGTCTTAACTATAGTACAGTAACCATTAATCCACAAATTTGAATTGCTAAGAATTACAGGGTTTTCTATTCCAGATGGAACAAATAACAAAATACCAGTACAAAATGCTGGGCATTTCAAATTATGCAAAAGATTAAACCAAAATAGTGATAAAAATAAACTCCTCAATTGCTCTTTAGAGAATTGCATTAGGAGGAACTAGAGTGTTGCAAGAACTGCTGTTGACATACATTTTTAATAAGCAATATGTTAAATTACTGGTGGTATTTTCCTACAGCCTTTGGTGCCAATAAAAGGGCCAGATTTAGAACATCCACTTTAACCTTGAAACGTCAAAAAAGCAGAGCCTAAATTTGCAAATTGATTTCAGTGCCTAAAGTAGCTTCCTAAATACCATAATGAATCCAGGCCTTGTTTTTTTGCCTCCATTTAGGACACATGGTAATCAGCTTATCAAAGGTATTTTTTTTCCATACTACCTTAAGACATTTTTCTTATTTTCGTTCCAGAGTACTTAATGAAGCTATTATCCTTCTACATAAGTGAGGAAAATCCACTCAATAACTAAAATGAGATCAGCGACCCCAGATTACACACGCATTAATCATTTTAAGAAGTATTTTTCCATCCCTATTGTTTCTGAATACTGCATCTAATCATGCTCCAAAGCTTCATAATATTTTCTAGGCATCAGTGAATGGAGCCCTACGTATTTGGAGAAAATCAGAATAGCAAACAGACACAAGATAGGCGATTTTCTTAAATTATGAAAAGCCACGAATTCAAGCATCTGTGCAAGTATCTGTACATCAGATAGGGGATGATACCCAGTAATATCCTCTCAGATAGTGCTAGCTCTTTATCAGCTCTGTATCGGTTCTGTCTCCTTCGTAACAGGGTTTTATACAGAAATTTATCCTTCGGACAACAGAAAGATGGGTGGCACAGAGGAAGAAACATGAGCCACATGTAAGGCCTAGTGAGAGGAAGGGAGGGAAAGGGGAAGAAACGACGCAGGGCATCCTCTTCTGGGAAAACACAGAGAAGAAGTGAAAGGGATTCCTGGGTTACGTGACAAGTCCTGTCACACAACTGTAATAGCTGGAATTAAATACTGCTCCAAACACTAGTTCATAGACAAGAGTTGCAGAATCGTTCACTGGGAATCAGAGGTTGTGTTTCCATGTCCCGTCCTGCATAAGGCATTACGGGGCAAGACATCAACTGCCTCCAGCCTCCTACACCCCCACTGCATTCCACTCTTCTTTCTGATTTACTGGTGGAACTTCTTACATAATTGTCCCTTATCCTGGTCCAGATGTATTACCCAATTTAAGAAATTCTTACGGTTTGGATTGTTTGAGCTAATTTGGCTCATTTTGACAGAGCTGAGACACAAAGCACAAGGCAGCTGTGATATCTTCAGCATGGCTAGCCCGTAGTTTCATCAAGGATAAGACATAAAGACATCCTAACTGCTTCAGGTGAAGTGGATGGCAAAACTTTCACTAGTTTGGAGCAGTGTGCTTTTCAAAATGCTGTCGTTGTTTACACCTCTGTCAGCGTGACAGAAGAGATATGGTATGCTGCTTGGTATACTTCTATATTTGGACACAAAAGAAGCAGGAAATGTAGAAGTCAAGGGAGCTTAAGGAAAGTGAGATAGGGAACAGGACACCTATAGAGGTTACAGAGCAGATTTTAAAATGTACAACGAATTGTATGCTTATTTATTATGCATATGTATTCATATTTACACATACGCGCTTATGGAAAGAGTTGATTAGGTACAATATGTCTATTAAAATTTATGTAAAATCTGTATTGAAATATGGGTATGACTTAAGTACAAAGTTAACTAAGCCTGCGTTAACTTCTCTTCAGTTAGGCTGCTTGTGCCTGTCTTGAGCAGAAGCAGCCACACTGAAAAAAAAAATTGCAGCAATAAAGGATTTCACAGTCAGTGAAAACTGGATCGGCAGCTGATGGGTTCCTTCCCTCCCTCCCTCCCGTCATGGACCAGTTTAAAGCACTTTAGTACCCAGAGATTTTTATAGATGCGTAGTAACCAAGTTAATGGCAGCACATGCTTAACACAAACTGATATTTTAGTAAAACCGATCTATAGCATAATCAAGAAAGCCTTTCTGGAGAAGTTCATTTTAATTAGCTAAAAAGATATCTTTTTAATATTTGTATTTCATCTGCATGTTGATAGAAAGAGGAATGAGAATGGGAAGTTAAGGAAATTGCACACCTATTACCATTAATAAATTTAATACTACCAAATATATATAAAGAGTTCTAAAACTTCAAAACATGGACCAGAAGTTGGTGTTTCAGCTACTGTTTTCATATATATTGCATAAGCTCCAGAAAGCTCTAACTGGGAGCACAGTCTTGTTATTATAGACACTGTACAAAACCAATAAAAAGCATAAAAGCTTGGCCTTGCCCCAAAAAGCATCTATTTGCAGTGGACTAAAGACATGCTGGTGGAAGGGCACACACCAAAATTTGAGAAGCAAACTAACTTGGTGAGACATCACAAGGGCACAAGGGTCTGCTAAAATGGAGATATTTGCTTCAAGTTAGCCATCTAAAGCCCTAATTTTGTGCAGATTTGGAAATCGACAGCTGTCTACCATTAAAAAGAGCTAGATATGATATCAATATTAAATTTGAAGCTCAGGTAAAATACTTTAGCAAAATCTTTGAGATGTGTAATTTTTTTATAATTGACTGATAGTGAAATAAAAAAAAAAAATCCACTGGGGATTCTGAAATATCACTACATAGTCTATGGAAATTCAATTTAACTGAGACTTACATAAAAAACATAAACTGCACGGAACCAAATGAGCAGAAATCACTATGTAACTGTCATGACAGGATATTTGTCTTTTATGATCTTGGTGGAACAAAGCCCATCATTTAATAGTATCGAAAAATGTCAACATTGAAATACAGAATTTTGACTTGTTGGCAGCATGAATAATGCTCACTGCAAGAAATCGGCTTTTAGCAGAACAGGTTGAGCCATTCACATGTAAAAGTCGAGTTTGTGTCAAGTCGAGTCTGTTTGGCTCTCCCAACTCCGAAGCCTCATTTATTCAGTCTCACTCTGTCCAATGCACAGTCTCCAGCTTGAATATTGGCCCTGCAGCTCAATCTAGGACAATCCATACTTTCCAGCTCTTGTCCCTGGCAGTTCTTTAGTTTCATCTCTGGTCCAATTTCAGTCTTTGGTGCCAACCAAGTTGATCATCAGACTAGGTGTCTACAAGAGACCTTCATGTCTTACTGGATTATAGAAGAGCTTGCTGTGTGGATAATTTCCTCAAATGTCTAAACCTCAGAGATTTCTAGATCTACAAATTTTGCATTAGAAGGGCCTACTTAACTGATATAGAAGAAAAAGAGAGAGATTCAACCCCCAAAATTCTCTATCCCACAGTCACCTTGCAATAAAAATGCATAACTTTAATGAATTTTCACAAAATTACCCAGGAAGCCAGTGGAACAGAGCTTGAAACAATAGTCAGCTGTTGCTAACAGCAACTTTCTAACACAATGCAAAGCCCACCTTCTTAACACACAGGAAAAAACAGGGGCTGTACATTATAGCATTGCGTATCAGTGGGGATTCTGCAGATTGCAAGGCTGAGGGTGGAGGCTGTTGTCTTCATGCAGGCCCATTTATAGCAAATAAGAACATATCTAATTACAACTTAACATCCAAATAAACATTTATCTCAAAGGATTTGTTTAGACACTGTCCACACAAGGAACTTGCTTTGCTTGCTGTTAGCAAGATTATACATTCTTCACAGTAAAACAGTATGTTGAATTCAAAGTGAGGCAAGTGCAGGAAGAAAACTTGTTTTCAAAAAATGCAATAGTGAATGTAGACTGTTTAGGTAAATTGAAAGTCAGACTATGAATCCATTACTCACAGGAGTGATGAATTTTTTCAAGCAGTTCTCATTAATTTCACAGAGACCATTCACAAGTAAATGCAGCAGAACCTGGCACCTGTGTATGATTTTGTCACTTAACAAATTAATTTCACCATTAAAAGTAGCAATTTTCTACAAACGCTAGGCGAATTTCAGACTCAGTCTTTAACTTACTGACCATGGGGGTTTGAGCAAGAACATGTCAGAAAATTTTTTCAGGAGTTAATTATTTTTTTTACCTGTTCTTATCCTCGATCTCCATTGTCTCTTTTTCTTTGATATCTTCCTGATAAGTACATGAAGCAGATATTGGATTTATAAATTAGCAAATAATTATTTAATCTTCTTTGCTTTGTGGCTCATCATCTCTTCAGTGGACACTAGAAAGCCCAAGCATGTGAAGCTCAACTCAGTGTTCACTCCATTCCTGAACTACCAAAGAAGTCTGCGTGCCTCACCATCTGCTACTTCTCCAGTCTTCTTTTAAAACCACTTGCTTAAGTGTTCACAGAAGTTCATTCTCTTATAATCAGGAACAGACTTAATAGGACAGGTCTCAGAAAGCACGGAGGTCTTGTTTAGTTTCTTTAACGGAATTCAGGCTATGTTCTTGTGCAATTGATTTATATTTATCCTCTGGAGAAGGAGTGGAATTCTGGAAGCTGCTGTTTCTGCTTTGTCTTCCTTCTTCTGGAAGCAGGCGCAGTTGGAAGAGTATTTGTGAGGCCCAAAGTCTGACTTGTCTTCTTCCTCACACCTTCTAGAAGCCACTTCTTAACATCAGCTCAGGAGTTCTGGAAGAAGAGACATAAGAGAAAAGGAGTGGGTCATTAATACAAAACACAATAGAACTGAAGGGTATGGAAAAGTCATTTCCTCTGAGGGCATAGTTGCAGTTACTAGTATTAAGTGAGTCATGTTACTAATTATAAACTGCCTTGTGCATTACAGTACTTGTAAGCACATGGAGAACTGAAAAAGAGCAGTGAGGTTTCCTGCTTCTCCTCCAGTACAGTATCATTCTATCAGTAAAATAACTAACACACGTAGCTGTAAATATGCTAAATAAATGGGCAAGTTTTCAATTTCTTCCTTTGCATCAGTATCTGCTTAAAAAAAAAAAAAAAGGCTCTAGGATATATATTGCAGCCTTGACATAAAATTATGCCATCAAAGAAAATATCAGGCTGGGCAGAATATTTACGGAGGAGGATTTTGCCCTTCTACTCAAATGCCTTGCAGCTAGGGGAAGAGATTAACTAGGTTGCAATGACTTTCCAACGGGAGAATTCGAAGTCTTCCCAGCTAATCCCCTCTCCCAGCTATATAGGTCAACAACTACCCTATGCTGCATATATCTTCAGGAACTATTTCTTTCAAGCTGACACAGGGAATTTTTGTAGCACCACAACAGTATTTAAGTGAGACAAGGCATGTGCTGTCAAGCAGCAGAAAATGCTTGATTCAATATACATGTTATTACCCAAGGACGGTATGTTTGAGAGAGCTGGGAGGATGACCGTGGTATTCCATTATTGTTCTGCATCTGTGCAAATGTAAATCCTTCTCTGAGCCTCTGACAGTGTTGGCAAGTCTTTTCATAATGTGCAGTTGCGTATGTCCCTCTTCAAACAGTAACAGAGACATTCTTTCCTGACCCAGAAAGGGAAACAACTGTGGCTAAATTGCAAAAGGTGAATTAGTTTACTACGTAAGTATGATATTGAAATACAAATGGTATGAAAGAAAGGAGGGTAGAATTTGTGGCTTGGATAACTGTTTTTTTTAATATTTAGGAATTTACTTACTCAGTTAGTAAATGAAATATCAAAGTATATAGACTGAAGATGATTTCTGAATGCATGTTTACTGTGAAAAGCATCATTGAGAATTTAACTTAGCATAATGTGTTACTCAATGGCTTCAATCTAAATTTTTCTTTCTACAGATGCTGAAATGTATATCTAGCATGTAATCCAAAGAAAAGTTCCACACTGAAGTCATACTTAAGTAATAATGACTTAAGCAAACAGCCATGCAAATCCAGCCTCATTTGCCCAGATGTGAATGATTCCATAGAGAGTAAAACCAGCACAGCCTTGCCGCACGATGGGTTGCAGATGGGAGGGGGGCACCAAAGAAAACCACTTTGCCTACAGTGGAAAGCCAGGCTCAAGGGGGTCCTGGCACTCCGTGGTGCGGCCATAGTTGGAAGACCAGGCCAGCTTATACTGTTTCCCCTCAAAAATCATTAGTAAAATCAGACATGAAAAATGTTTAAAGTTATTTGAGCAGCTTCAATTGCCTTGGGGAAGAAGAAAGAAAAACTAGGTTTATAATAGAAAGCTAATTATGACTTTAAGATACAGCCTCTCCATAATTAGTGAGTGACACACTTTCTCAGGCTGCATTCTATTTCTAGGCTTGGCCTTTCAAACATTGCCCTTTATTATGTTGCTCTGGGGAAGCTTTTTAACTCATTGCAATTCTATGCATGATTTCGCACATAGGACTGTACATGACTTGCCTGCTGACAAGACTCCAGCTAAATCCATTATCTTAGTAAGTCAGTAATTGCTGTGTTTCTCCTAGGACACTGAAAAGCCCCTTGTTTTGAAAGAATTGATATGTTACTTGCTCTTGGTACCGATACACCCTAGGAACATAGAAATACCTTCTAGGATTTTCAACAATGACACCTTGTCCATAAAATGGATAGGTCCAAAGTACCTAAAAGCGGCCTAAAAATTAATTCAATAAATAGTTTGCTTAGCAGAAGTGCAAGTTGTATCACAGCATGAAGTGACATCTCTACAGTGGCAAATCATTCTGATAGTCCTCGAAGGCGCTTGGTCTTGGCGGTATGGATGCGACCAAATGGTGTTGTCGGTTTGCTACCAGATCACATTACAATCCTAGAAAGATTTTGACACGGTCATCTCTCTGTTGTCTGCCATGGTAAGAAAGAAAGCCAACTTGGCTCTGAGATACCAGATACAGACTGACCCTGGCACACTGACTTCCTGACCTTGGCACTTCTTCAACACCTGATGTGGTCATACAAGTTACCTTATAGCTTTATACAATATTGAGCAGCAATATCTGAGAACGTACTGTCATTGAATTCATTGGTAAAGACATAACCATAAATCTCTCCTGGGGAAAAAAACAGTTACAACCATTGCCTATGCCGATTTTCTACTGTGGGACTTACTAGTTTTTAAAAGGAAACACCTTTTGCTTGAGGATTTTATATCTGTCTTTAACTGAATTTTAGTGGGGGAGGTTTAGTAGTCAATCTGTAAAAACAGTGTTCAGTTTTGTGGTTGCCTGTGATTAGCTGTGGGTATGAAGCCACAGGCATGGGTGCTAGTGCATAGCTATGCAAATACCTAATTTTGCCTGCAAATCAGGTAGATACATATATATTAATACTATTCCAGAAATTTCTGCTGTGAAAATCATTAGTGGTTATCTGACTATTTATTTGCTCCTCATCCATCCTTTTAGTATTGGTATCAGTCTAAACTTCACATACTACGCAAGTTAATTTCCTCAAGAATAACAACTAAATCAAAACTGCTAATACTCCATCCAGCAGCATGGAAAGCACGCGAGAACCATCAGAATTACTGAACACAGTCCAAAGTTCAGTGGAGAAAATTTGTGAACAACACACAGCAGTAGCAAATCCTCAATTTACGTTTTATACAGTTTAAAAGCACAATCTGATCACAGAACCGTTATTGTTTATGCTGACTTCTACTAGAGTAAACAAGACCACAACAACCGGAGGTATATATATCCTTGAGCAGCAGAGCTATAGTGAGCAGCACAGCACAAAAGCAAGCCGACCTGACCAGAGCTGTAGTGGGATGTGCACAGCCAAAGGTACCCTGTCCATCTGCTGCATTCATGAGTAAATTTGGCTGTACTTAGCATTTGTCTTCAAGGTTCAAGGATACACCATGACACAATCGCCTCATGCTAATCGCAGCTCCTTGTGGTATCACAGATACAAATAGTCCATGCGTAAAGAGGACGGGGGAAAAGCACTTTTTTGGTTTAGGACATTTCACTCTCCCCAGAATGCTTCCTTAGTAAAGTGTAAATTCAATGGAAATTTACAACTCATCCCATTAATATGACATCAGATTGGTTTTACCAGTAATGGTTTCTCTAGCAAATACAGGGAGATGTTCTTTGTGGCACATACTAAAAACTTGCTTTCTTCTATATTAAACCCATGAGCATGAGAGAAACATCCCTTTGAAAGGGAAAAAGCAAGGATACCTGGCAAAACTGAAGGCTGACAAATGAGTACCAACAGAGGCAGAACAAACTAGAAACCAAGTATGCCTGAGGTCTATGTTTGATCTCAAGCAGTACGGGGTCACCTCAGGGCTGATCTGTAATCTCCTCTATACCCTTATAAATACAGAATGGTTCCACTGTTTCATTTAAATTCTGCCTTCTCCTGGATTTATGAGGCAGAGCATATGACAGGTTTAATTCTCACAATTAAAATCCCACTCCATGAATTAGCAGCAGTAGGTCTGAATGAGCCTAAATCACACTCACTATAAATCCAACAAGGACGGGTGAACAGAATGGACAGGCGATGCTTTGTGCTGCCACACCGTCAACTTTTAACACTGTTAATGTGAACTCTACTATTGCACATTACGACACAGTACTCTATGTGTACATGCAGAACAGGATACAGAAACGTGTGTAGAAATGAACCTGTATATAACTGTTCAGCAAATTTAGACTCTAGCGTTTCAATCATACAGGGTTAAAGACAGCCTGAAATAGATCTATCTGTATGCAGCTTGCATTTCAGAGAAAGCAGATAAACCTTGAAAAAAAGACCATCCAGGTATCAAAAATTTGAGGACACAAACACCTCTTAAATACAAATTCTTCCTGTCAATGCACAAGTATACTAGCTGGGTTCAAAATGCATTTCTATCAAAGGTTAAATTAAATTCAAGGCAGTCACACAACTGCAAGTACCACACAAATGTAGTCACTTCTCAGAGATAGCTGTTCTGCAGAAATATGAGATGGACCTGATACAGTGTAATAATATGCCAGTAAACTAGAAATGCTGGAAGTAAAGTAGATACTTCCTTCATATGTTTATTGTCTAGACAGTTCTGGTGCAGCAAATTCAACTGAAATGACTAGTCCAGGCCATCAGCAGATATAAATCAGTGCCACCGGCGAAGTATATGGCTCTGCATTTATTGTGTTTTGCACTACATGAGCTTTCATGCTTTATCACATCCAATTTTGAAACTAAACTAAAAGCTTTCAAAAATGCCAAGACTTCGATACTATTAATACTATTGATAGTATTAATACTATATTATTAATGCCATTAATATTATCATGAATAAAAATGGTGCACTCTTGTTGATTTTTATACAGAGGAGAGACTGATAGTAGCTGTACAAAAGTGATTCTTTTTCTAGAGTGTGATGATGTTGATGGCATAGTAGGGCGTTGTTCCTTTTTGATGAAACGTGACAAATATATGTACAAGGATAAAAATATTTATCAGATGAAAAATGGGGCGACTTTTGTAGTCATTGCTTTTTTTGGACCAAATATAGTTGTTCGTGCCTACCCCTTCCAAAGCCACACCAGCAATAGAAAGAGCAGCAACTATCCCTCTTAGATCCCATAGAGGGGTATAATCACTGGCCATCAACTCCATAACTGCCACAGGTACCTAGAATAGCAGAAAGTTTGATAAACAAAGAAAATTCCTAGCTAAACCTGCATTGATGACTATATGCCATGTGGGGAGCGAGCGGGGTAAAAAACACAGAAGACTCTGCCAGGATAATCACAAATCTGGGAATGTATTTAACCTTGACTGCATTGAACCAGATACCCACCCAGGCATTTGAGAGACTGTAATGACATCCAATGTACCACTGTATCTTCATTTCCAGTCTGTCTGTAGTAAATCATCTCCAGTGCCTCAAATTAAGGCTAAAAGAAAACCCCAAAATGCAGATATCACACACCAAAGGCATGAACGGAAGGATACATCCTTCCTGATCCCTGCAGGGACCAGCAGAAACTCAGAAGCACAGCTTCAGCCACAGTGATCCAATCTCCTCTAAAACTGACCTATCATATACAAAAGATATGCCTGTATATATTAATATATTAATCACAGAATCACAGAATGGTAGGGGTTGGAAGGGACCTCTGGAGATCGTCTAGTCCAACCCCCCTGCCAGAGCAGGGTCACCTAGAGCAGGTTGCTCAGAAACGTGTCCGGGCACGTTTTGAATGTCTCCAGAGACGGAGACTGCACCGCCTCTCTGGGCAGCCTGTTCCAGTGCTCTGCCACCCTCAAAGTAAAGGATCAATGTCTCTGATGTATTATTTTTGACTTCTCTATCTGCCTAAAGGAAAAATGCTGAGGCAAGATGATTAGAATCATAGAATGTGTTGGGTTGGAAGGGACCTTGAAAGGTCATCTAGTCCAACCCCCCTGCAGTAAGCAGGGACATCTTCAACTAGATCAGGTTGCTCAGAGCCTCATCAAGCCTGGCCTTGAACGTCTCCAGGGATGGGGCCTCCACCACCTCTCTGGGCAACCTGTTCCAGTGTCTCACCACCCTCATTGTAAAGAACTTCTTCCTAATGTCTAATCTAAAGCTACCCTGCTCTAGTTTAAAACCATTGCCCCTCGTCCTATCGCTACATGCCCTCACAAACAGCCCCTCCTCAGCGTTCTTGTAGGCCCCTTTCAGGTACTTAAGTACCTTTCGCTTCATTTTGATGCCAAAAACTGATAAACCAGAGAGAGCAAAACTTACAGGCAGCAGGCCTTATTCAAAGTGCCAGCTATCAGTGGGCAGTTTAAACAACATTACAGCACTGATCCGCAAGTCCATGAAAGCAGTGGTTCAGGCTATTTCTGAAAGTTGTTAGAGCCCAGCTCCCTACCTCTTCAAAGGAAGGTATCACTAATGCATTAAGTAGGGCAGGTATAGCAAGGCAGTCTGATCATGGTACAGAAAGTTCTGTATTCACGTCTGCCTACGTCCAGAGTGTGCCGAGACCCATCTTCAGAAAGAGGAAGCGCTCCCCAAGATAAAAATCTCCAGCAAAGATTTAAGCGATGGGGAGTTTTGTCATAGAACAAAACCAAAACAATTTAGCTCAGTGCCTGTATTTCTGAGGAAGCGCAGAAAAGACTGATTTATCAAGGTGTTCTAGGAATTAATTGCAACTGGTTTACATTTAGGCAGTTTTAACACCTACTCAAACCACAAGACTTAGAAAAGAAAAAAAGCTGCACCAGCAAGAGCGTGGGTGAGAGCAGAGACAGACACAGAGCTCATCAAAACACACACCAGGGTCCACAGCAAGTCCAAAGCAACGTTAAGGTCTGTTGTCTGCAGCAAGGTGACACAGTTCCCTCACAGCTGAGGGAACCCCTTCGCCGGCTCTTTGCCTCACTGCGTGGTGGTCACCCGACAGTCACTGAAATTTATTAATTGTTAAAACTTCTTTATTACTGAAAGACAGGTGACGATGTCCAGCAGCAGAAAGTGAAGTTAGCCCATAACATTAAGTAGTACATTCGGTATGGACACATCTATAGCGTGTACTGGAAAACAGTTGAGAGTTACCTGAGCAAATGGAGAACCTGCTGCCTCCAAAACCTGAAGCAGTGGATCAGTAATGATCCAGCACTGCAATAAGCAGAGCTGACACCCCGATGGTTCTCAAGATGAAGGCAGTATCTCCTCACAGCTCAACACTGCGTGAATATATCAGGTAAGTTCGCCGCTATCCCAAGCCACGGAGTAGAGGATATTTGTCTCAGGGGCCAAAAAAAAAAAAAGTACTATACTTATTCTCAAGAATAAGGCTAAGTTAACTGAAACCAAAAAATAGGTCCTGTGCCAACTTCATCTGTTTCTTTCTCAAAGGAACAAAGGAAATGCAATTCTTAACAAGTAAATGTGCTTAACAGAAGATTTGCAATATTTTAGTTAAGGAAAAGGTGACTCAGGAAGTATGACTACATGCGACGATATGAAAGCTCTAAAAATGATTTCATAAATATGACTTATTTACTGACAATATTTGACAAATATGACTAATTCACAGTTTGATTCTGTGGTATTCAAATGATCTTACAGTAACCATTTGGGAATGCGTGGTTGAATTATGTATAAAGAATCCTTTTATCAGAGTTTGATGAAGTAAACTTAAGATACCCAATGAAACTGGCTCAGTGATTTCTTAACAATACATAGCAGCTGGAGAAAAAGGCTTAAAAAAAAATGAGGGAAAGAGCCATGTGGTTAAAACCTCACTGGAACTGCTGTTCTCCAGAAACCTGGAGATATTTAGACCTCTCCTCTGAAACTGAAAAGCAGTGGGTGCCACACAGAAGGACAAGCAGGAGGAGAACCATGAGTGCTCAGAGTTCGTTCTGAACCATTTGATGGGTTTCCCAATGAAACAGGAAACCGAGGCTGTCTGTGAACCATAATACAGAAACCCAAAGAGCTCTGCAGTCACAAACATATGAACAATGGGGCTGTTAAGCTGAGAAAAAAATAGCAGGAATATGGGTTATGACTTGGCTGCATAGGATGCCATTTAGAGATGCCCAGCTTAATTGACAAGCTCTGCTTGCTCTAAAGCAGGGTACATTAAGTCCAACCTGAACACTGGGCTAAATGCAGCTACATAATTTCTAGTGTCTGAGCTAGGCTGGAGCATCCACCACAGCAACACATGGCTCTGTGCAGACTTGCCAATACAAGAGTTTATGAATTATCTAACAGCGGGATGTCAGTCTCACAAGTCCCTGATGAGAAACCAGATTAAGGACAGGATAAGAACTGAGCCCTTGTACATAAAATACTAAAATTTCAGAATAGTTATGCCAGCAGCAGTTTTTCTTAAAGTCTCTGTAAGTGACACAGGGTTGGAAGGAAAAGTAGTTGGTCAAGTGTTCTGAAAATACGATTCCCCAGGGGGGAATGAGTACTTTTACAGATTTCTTTCTCTTTGTTTTTGTTTTAATTAGATTTTGTTTGGCTTGCTAGAATGATTCTTTTAGCTACAGAAATATCTTCCTTGAGCAATTTTCTAGAAGAGTAACCTGGAAAACTCACAAATTGTTTAGCAATATTGCTAGCGGCTGAACTACAAGGAAAGCCAAATATCCTTCATGTTTACATAAAGGCCTTTTACAGTGCTGTGCACAGAACACCATCATAACAGATAGAGGAAGCCTAAGAGTGCACCTGAAGTGCACTTTGCAGAAATGCACTTAAGATGAAACAGTAAATGAATTTATTGTAAAGATGAGCTTAGGAAGAATATTTATTTACCATCAAGTCAGTTATGCTCAAAATTCTGAATACCTAATCTTAGCATTGGAATTCTTTGTCTGCTTTGCCTCCTACCTTGTAAACTACTAACAGGTTTAAGTGTACTGAATCAGAATACAACTTGTGTTGTTATTTGTTTCAGATGATCATAAATAATTAAGTCTTTGTCTGTGTTCAAATGTCTAAAGCAGAAAAAAAATATACTCAGGAAGATTTCTTACCTATTAAGTAAATCAAACTCCAAATAATTATCATAAGTAACACATATATATGGAAAGTTATCCTTTCACACAATGTTTTAAAAATAATTTTTATTTTTAGCTATATTCAAATCTTTCTACTGATCTTACTTCAACATTTAAATTAAGAGCAGATGGGTTCAGATCTTTTAAAAAATTGTCTTCATTCAGTAAAATGAATTGATGTTTGGTTTAGGCATTACCGTTCCCTGAACATTGTGTCACCTCAGCAATCAATACGATAGCCGGCCTCGCTCCTTTCTCTGGCCCACCGTCTTCCTCTTTGATCACCTTGGAGCACAGGTGGCCAGGAAGGAAGGATGTTAGCCTGCTGTTCGGAACAGTTGTGTTCTTGGTTGGACTTTCTGTCTTCTAAGGACAGTTCAGGGTCTTTTTCATTATTATTCTTATGGCTGCAATGAAGATGGGAAAGAATTGCTTACCACAGTAATTTGAAAGTCCTGGGAAGCAAAGCTGTTTCAAGTGCCCTCTTATTAAATGAGTATTTATTATTATATGGAGGTTCCTCCTTTTGTTTACAGATATTTGGATTCAGGCAAGATTGATAGCCACAAAACACTAACCTGTAACAGATATACATAAATGGGATTTATTTATTTATTGTATGAATGTGTTTTGCAGTATCTCCTCCTTTAAGGTTTGAGGTAGATTGAAATTCTCAGACCTACAACTCAGAAATCTGCATTTGACTGGCAAAAAACTGGCAAGGAAGTTTCAAGTCTTCAGTTACAGAAAATTACAATACTTTCACGGAGGGTAAGATATTAGTAGCTCTCAAAGGATCATTCAAGAAGCTAAGCCTTCTTCTAATGCTTATCCTGTCCTCCATTACTATTGCAACGAACCCTTTTTCATGTTGAATTAGTGGAAAGCTCATGATGAGATAATCATGATAACATCATGAGCCTGCCAAGTCATTCTCTCCTGCATGAGGTATGAGATATGCAGACAGCCCTGGTTTGAGGGATCTCCAGGCGAGACAAGTGTGTATTGCTGACATAAGTGCACCTAATGAAACTGTTCTCTGATTCATCATGTCAGGGACCTTCACAGCAGTTTTGGACTGCGGATTGTGTGCAGTGTACCGCTTCATCGAATGATGCATCTCTTACTCTGCAAGAGCTTCCAAATGATTTCTGGGCACAATTTGAGATATGGCCTTTTTATTTATAAATGCCTCATGCATAACTTATAACAGAGGTAAAGTAGGTAAGTAGCATTTCCATTTCTTTTTAGAGTTCAGTATGGGGACCAAGATAACATGGCTAGTAGGAAAAAACATGCAGAAACTGAATTTCCATAACTGAGGTAGGAGTTAAAGCTAACTCAATCTACTTGGCAGAAACTACATTATCTCTGTCCAAGAACTCTGGAACACAAAATTGCAGTTTTAGTAGGAAATATTTTTAATAAATCAAATGGAGGTTAGTACTATATGACCGGGAAAAAGTGATCTGGGCAACTACAGATCCTTTGTGGAACACAAATAGCATGCAACACTTTAGAAAGTAAAGACTAATTAAAGACATGAAAGGAAATGCAAAATGAGTTAAAAGACAACAACATATGCAAAGTCAACCTAATATCTTCTGTCAAAAAATTATTTTCCAGAGAAAGGAACTGGCATAAATCTCATCTTCTGAAATTTAGAAACACTGACCACATTGAAAACTATCAATTTAGCAGGAAAAGATGGATATTATTACAGTAATGGTAGATACAGAACCAGCTCTGTGGCGGATGATTATAAGAAGCTAATGAGAGTTCCCCAAAGACACGACTTGAAACCACAGGGACAGACAAGGGAATCAACAGCCTGTCCTCTCAGCAGAGACTGAGAGAAACTGGTCTTTTTAGCCACTGAGAATGAAAGAAAAGATAGCAAAGAAAAAGTGAGATTATCTATTGTAAATCTATTAGATAAGTGAGCACAGGAGAAGAAGTCATCCTATTTAACCTGTAAGATCCTGGAGGCACAAAAATATAGAGGTTTAAATTATCCCAGAGTAAATTGAGCCTAGAGGGGAGAAAAATTAATCATAACAGTGGTGAGGTTCTCAGGCAGCCCTCCAAAAGGAGATATAAGCAAAGAAAAGTGTCAGCTTTGGAGACGGATTATCTTTCTTCCAAAAAAGGCTCTTGGAGCCTATGACATCAGAGCACTGCTCTCTTCCAGGAGATCCCTTCCAACCCCATGGAGCTCCTCTGTGCACAGCCAAGCCCTGGGAACCACTTGGGACATCTAAGCTGACAGTGTCTAAATTTGTGTATCTGGAAAATGGCAGCTGGGAAGGGGTGGGGAGAAGCTCTCAACTCCGAAATTCACATCTACCCTCTTACCTGAGAGCAACTGAGTTCACTTGCCAGTGGGACCTGTTACCAGGTCACTGTATTCGCTCCTAATTTCTCAAAAAGCACTAGACAGAATGAAATGATCTTGTATTTATGGTTTGGGAATACTTTTCTGTTGTCAACAAAGCTTTATTTTAACGAAAGCTCACTCATGTGTCTCATATTTGCTAAATGTATGGGTCTAAACCAAAAATGAATTGATACATTAAGTCAAAAATTGTTTCAGTGTAGTCTCCTAAAACAGAAGCTCACTCTGATGTTCAGTCAGGCAGCAGGGAATTTCAATGTTGATGTTGAAGATTTTGTTCTATTTACTTGCACCCGGGCATACCACAAGACTACCCAATTTAAGGCAGAAAAGCAAAACACATCCATTTTGCCTTGCACCCAGAAATACCACAGGACTGCCTCATTTAGGGCAGGAAGAAAAATATTTTGTAATAGCTGTTTGTTTGGTATAGTTGCATAACAACATCAAATCTAGAATAAAGGTACTATCTGCAGCTATTAGGAATCATGTAATCAGCAACAAACCTGCAAATATATAAACTCCCTGAACGAACAGACCAGACCTGTGAGGAGAGGAGGTATTACTTCAGACCAGACTGGTCCAGACCTATGGAAAAGTGTATATGAACACCAGCAATACCCAGTGGCACTTGGGGAAAACAGAAGCAGCCCTCTTTAATTACGGCTTCCCTCTTTGAATAGCTCTCGAGTCTGGCCCTCCCAGCCTCAGAGAATAAGGAATCAAAGATTGTGGCCATCAGGGCCAACCAGGCAGCTTCAGACTGACAGTATCTTATCACAGAATCACAGAATGATAGGGGTTGGAAGGGGCCTTTGGAGATCATCTAGCCCAACTCCCCCTGCTAGAGCAGGGTCACCTAGAGCAGGTTGGACAGGAACGCGTCCAGGTGGGTTTTGAATGTCTCCAGAGAAGGAGACTCCACCACCTCTCTGGGCAGCCAGTTCAGTGCTCCATCTCCCTCAAAGTAAAGAAGTTTTTCCTAACATTCAGATGGAACTTTCTGTGTTCCAGTTTGTGCCTGTTGCCCCTTGTCCTGTTGCTGGGCACCAATGAAGCGTCTGGCCCCATCCTCTTGACACCTGCCCATTAGATATTTATAAGCATTGATGAGATCCCCTCTCAGTCTTCTCTTCTCCAGGCTAAACAGAGCCGGATCTCTCAGCCTTTCCTCATAAGAGAGGTGCTTCATTCCCTTGATCATCTTTCTATCATCATCTTATACCTTGGGCTTGACTGGCATGTGTGATTAATACTAGGTATTTAGTTGTTACAGTACTTGAGTGAAAAATGGCTTGCTTGAAGTGTGGAGACTTGCCTGGTGTCTCAGAAAACTCCCTTCACAGCAGTTCCCATTTCCCTAACAATAACAGTCCCAACATCCCAGTACCAACCCCAGAATGACAGTCCTAGAAACAGAGCCTGCAGCACCCATTAGCAGGACATGGTGTTGCCATAGCACTGAAGTAGCTGAAAGATTGTCCATTTTTAATACTTCATTGCTAAACTAGAGTTCTAAAATATTCTTGGAAGAGGACAGTAATGAGGAAAGGCAGGGAGGAGATAAAGGCAACTGCAATTTCCTTCCTTCTCATTAGCACCAGCTGGTAGAGACATAGGGCCACATTATGCGATGTGGTTTCAGGCACAAGCTGCACAGTGCCTCCTCATCATCCTCACTTGATTCGGATCAGCACGTAGCAACCTCTGAGCGTTTGTGGGAGAAAATACTGAGAGGTTCAATTGAAAAAATAACATGGGAACATTACAGACTGTCATCACTTGCCAACCAAAAAGGGAGGTCAGCTTCATGGTGCCACAGGAGAGCATGCATGGGGGCTGTAAAGGCTTTGAAAGTAAGGACAGGCAGCTCATGCTTGATGGTGAGGAAAAGAGGAATCAAGAAAAGCATAGAGCAGGGCAGCCTTTAGTGGTTAGTCAGGAAAATCATTTGCACAACAGCATCTGGACCAGTATCAGCAGAGCAAGACGGCACAGAAATGGATGTGGTAATAATTAAGATCCAGGACTGACAAAAAATTCACTTTATGCAACAAGGTAAAGTCAGAGGCAGCCATACGGCAGAGCAGAAGGGTTAAGAAGAGTTCCCATCCTACCCATAAAAGACCACTTACATTTACAGAAATGTATATAGCCTTTACACCAGCGGGACACCATCTCTCTTTCCATCTTGGAAACATATGCAGTACTTAGACTGTATCTACAGTACTACAGCCCTCTGCCCCAAAAGCAGGACGTGGTTCCCAGTCTAAACGGTGCCTCTGACTCACATGTGCTCAAGGTCAGGACCAGGCTAGATCTGGGCCACAGGCCCGGTGTGTACCCCTGCTCCTGGGTCTCTGTGCCCCATGTGACATCCCTGCGGTCTTGGCAGATTTGCAGGAGTTTTGAGGGAACAGTAGGGCTCTTTTTAGGTCAAAAGGTCTGAAATAATGACTGTTAGGTTGTATAAAAATGATACTTTTATAGCATAAAGTCACTACCACAGAGTTAATGCTGCGCGCCTCCATAACTCATGTCAACAAAAGAGGCAGGTCCATAAGAAAGAAGTGGGGAATATCTTGCAGGCTGTCTTCTTTCTCCAGAACAATTCCACATAGCAGCCAGACAAACCTTCTTGCAAAGTACAGGGAGCTGTTTCAGAAACAGACTCTAAAGTGAGACGAGCTCCAACAAGTACTGTTCATTTACCTGGTAAAAAGTGTTGTTCAGACCAACAGATAAATACTTCTGAAGTATTGTTGCAAGGCCAAATTTTGTTTTCAGTTACTAATATTGATACAAAATAAATACATTTTCTTTCTTCTCTTATGTTCCTCCAAGCCTAGTTTCTTAAAAAAGCAGCAGGAAGAGGCTTTTAAGAGCACTACATACAAGTATGGATAGAGTTTGACAGATGTGACCAAAAGTATTTTCATCTCTATGCCATTTGTCAGCCAAAATTGATGACAAATGGGATGGCATTTTCTGTCTATGACTAGCATGCTTTTAAGCAGGGAATTTATCTATATGAATTTCTTCTTCGTAAGTAGGAGGTCTTGTCTCTAAATTGGGACACACTATGCTGAAAATTCTCATCTAGGAATGCCAGATGTTGCAGAAGCAAGATTAGCACAGAGATTTGGCTTGATATAGCATGCCAAGACAGTGGGGAGAAAATCTTTTAAAAGCTGAGAATACTTAACTCCTTTGCTGGTGCTGCAAACCAGCGTGAAAGCTCTGAAATGCAGCCTGTTTGTTTAGCAGGTGTCATTCGCAACAGCAACTGTTGTTGAAAAATATTCTTAGAAGAACTCCGCCGAAATTTGGTGTGCCCATGATTTGACATCTCTTCCTTTTCTTCTACTGCTTCACAACATACCTAATTCTAGATATTACTTTCTAAACAGGTATTTCAATGCTCTTTTTTTTTCCCTAATTAGAAAGGTTAAAAAGGCAGCGCAACACTGAAAGCAAATGACCAAGGGGCTGAATATGGACATTTCAGCATATGAAACAGAAATATCATTATCCACAAACAGCTATCTTAAGCAACAGGGGTATCATAAACCTGCAATCATGAGTGTTTGCAGAGTGTTTTGAACTACTTGATTAAACAGCACCTTATTAGTGAAAATTATGATTAATGAGAAGCTTACAACAACAAAGCTCTCTCTGCAAGCACTGCAGTAGAAAGAAAGAAATGAGAAGCACATTTCAGATTGGAGTTGCTAAATGAATAATTAATAAATAAAGCTCCACTGAAAGAGTATTTGGAAGATTTTTATATTATAAAGTTTAGGTTGGCCAAAAAGAACATGCACTTTGTGCTGTTATTTCTAGGTTTTTTAATAAAACTTTAAGAGCTTATTGTTATTTCTCTTAATCCAACTAATATTTTACCACATGAGAGAGATGCCAGAGATCAAGATGAAGGGGCAAGCAGGAGCCCCTGGGATCAATACACTCAACTGAGTCTGAGCAATGTTGTTACTCCATTATGTTCCATAAAGCAAGATGCTTTCCATCCAGCTATAACACTGATCCATTAGAGAAAGAGGAGACATGGTCCTTCTCATTTATTATTTATAAGACAGGGCATGCACAACTTGTCTGACATCATCTTTGTCACAGCTAATGAGAAACTGAAATAAATAGGGTTTTGTGTCATCACAGAAGAGATGAAAAAGCTCTTTCAGGTCCAATGATCCATTTTTCTGCAGTAAGGGAGTGCTCTCTAACCTACATAACCAAATTATTTATTGTCTATAATTGTGTATGTCCCAAAGCGATGATCTTTCCACACAACCACTGCTGTCTGGGGGAGGTCCCCATGTACATACATGTATAAACATCAAACAACCGATATGATCTAAAGACATGTGTTTAACATTGACACAAGTAACCAAAGCAAACCAGAAAGCACTTTAAGTTATTCAACGCTTGGATCTAATTTGCCTTGGTGGATCAACACCGTTAGGCTGAGTTACCGCACGGCACAGGACTGCTGGGGTAACACGAGCCTATGCCAAGAGCCAGGGAAGCGTTTCCAATGCTAGTCCGATATGACCATGAAGGTAATGAGGTGAAAATTACTTGTTAGTGCCTGGAAAGAGACTCCACGTCACTCTACAGTGCAAAAAAATCGCCCTCCAATGCACAGCCCACTCCAGCCCCTGTCTGTGGATTACTCTAGCAGTCCGTGTCTCAGCACATGCTTGTCCTGGTCCCATGCAGGCAGGAACTGGGCTGCACCTCTGAGCACAAAGGGGAGTGCTAAGGACCTGAGCAGGTTTTTCTTCCCTAACTCTCGTATTTAGCAGCATAGGTACAGCCAGGGCCTCCAAACTCACATTTGGGGAGTAGGAGAAATGTGAGGTGCTGCTGGAGAACTGGGGCAAGCCAGGAACACCACTGTTACAAAAAACCTCATCAGAGTTGATCAGAAGTGATAATTCACATAGGAATTGGCCTGGGGCAGAGAAAAAGAATAATATAGAAGGATAAATTTGAGAAGGAAGGGGAAGGTTTACAGGGGGAATTTTATGGGGAAAGCACAGGTGGCATAAGCAAGGATTGAGAGCCCAGTACTGCAATTCCCCTTCTCTCCCAATGGGTTTCCAGACATCTCCTGACATTAGCAATTTCTTTCATAGCGCAAATTTTATGGAACAGGATTCGGTGACAGCTGGTGCCTAGTTGTAAAGCACATCAGACCACTCTGAAGCTACTATCATGTTCCCCAAGTTCTCAGCTTACATTAGTTAAAACCTGACAATAATTTTGCTGTTAATGCTGCAAAGCTCCACCGTGTACCATATATAACTAACAAAGACACAGCCAGGTAAATTAGCCTGTCCTAAAACAAGGTACAAGCTGCTCCTTTTGCTTCACTGAAGTTTTAACTAAAACAGGTAATTTAAATACTAACATTATTATTTCCTTCTTCATGGGAGACCAGAGCGTTAAATCTCTGACCTTTACTATTTTCCACCAGCTGTCTTATCTCAAATAGGTGGTGACTGGGATATGCAACCAGCTGTATCGTTCTCCTGTAAGAAAAGAAGAGGCTAAACCTTACCACTGAGAGGAGCATGGGGCACATTCATGCCCTCCTGAGAGGTCACCAGAGGAGCTCAAAACACCTGGCCCATAGTGTCCTAAATGTAATCATCACCTACCGGAACTGCAGGCTTTAATTTTGGTTTCACTTGGCTTGAGAAAATTTCTACAGGTAAGTTTAGGGAAGACAACTAAGCCTCATTTATTTCTAGTCTGATATTCATGGTTGCGCATTTCTTCGTGCGTAAACACATGTCGGTCTTCACAGGCAGTGTGAAACCTTCCTTCCTCACACAGCTCTGGCGTACCTCCATCACAACCAACAGCATACTTGCTAAGAATTCCAAGCAATGGCTATCTTCTATTGAGCTGGTCAAAAAGAAGGAGAAAAATGCTAATAAACTAGACCATTCCATTTAAAGATTTAGTTCAAGACTGCTAAAATGCAAATATACCCATTAAATACACGCTTATAAGAAAAATATGAATATGGTCTACAGAGAAAATCTACTGCACCAAATTAATGTGTGACTTGTTATATTTCTTAGCTGAGGCAGAAATAATTGCTGAATAATTGTGCATATAGCAAAAAATATTGCTGAACTAATTAACACTTATTTCTAAAAAGATTAAATCTTCCAAAAGATCAAATGCTTCAAAATCTGGCATGTATTTTTTCCATTCTGTGCATTATACCAAGGGTTCATACGAACTGGGCAGCTAGACACCATTTAAACTCTTCAAGAAAATCCTCTTTTGGATTATAAAAACCTACAGTTTTGTATATTTTAACATAAAAACTGATTCAGTATTTTAGAAACTGCTTTTGAGCGTAGGGTCCAACCAGTCCCCCAGACATTGTGAAGCGCAATGATCACTGACTAATTTTATCAGTTTTCCTGGAAGTGCCACTGTGTTTTCATTGAGTTTACAGGGAGGCTCAGGCAAGCATGGTCCTAACTTGGGCATCTTACATCCTCCATATTATCTTTTTTATGAATCTGGGCCTGTTGCCCTGGAGGCCATTAAAAACTCGCGTCTGAGGAACAGGAAAACAATTAAGACAGGGGGACAAAGAAAGAAATGGTTTTCCAGTTGGCCCCAAAAATGCCAAATTCACCCTGGTGTAATTCTGCTGAAAACAATGGAAGTACACATGAGCTGAACTTTTCCCACTGTCTTCACACGACAGTGGGCAGCCTATAAAACAATTTTATCTAATTAAATTATATCATGGTCCTGCACATTTCCACCATGGGAACAGAAATTCTCTATGTGGGATTGGAGTTTTGTATCCTTTTTGTATTCTTATAACGCTCACATGACAATGCAAATGATTACTCTCTTAATCTTTGGAAATGCAGTTTCCAACCAAAGATGCTGCTTGGTGTTGGGAGGGTGACAATCCTGACAGAGGAGAGGAAGAGGCAAGAATGAACACTAACAATACCACAGCCTCAGCATTCACATTCCCTGCCGGAGCACTCCCTAGGTAACGGTATTTTGTTATAAGCTCATTAAGGCCTAAATTGGACCTCTTCTAATTCAGTTTCTGGTAGCAAGCAATAAGAAGCTGGTTTGCAAATAAAACAGCTGACGGAGCTGTAACACCTCTGAGAATACGAGGTGAAGGCAACTCGAAGAGCAACGACGGGAAAACTTCCCTGGGGGTTTCTCAGTGTAAGGGAGGCTCTGCCTTAACGTCCCCACGGAGGTGACCAGCATGATAGGGGCATAAGTGTGGAGTTACCTGCAGCTACATGACCATCAGGAGCTGCAGTTCTGCCAAGTCCCAAAAGATGCACAAAAGAAGACTCCTCCTGGCATCACCTACTCACCCTCCTTAACACACCAGCGCAGGCTGCCCATCACAACTGCCCCGCTGGTACCTCCCCTGCTGCTGGAGAGAGGTCACCCAGGGGTTTCTGCAGCGGCTGGGTAAGTACCAAGGTACAACCACAGAGGCCATCAAATAGGTGAAATTCTTTGTTTTAGAGCAAATCACCACGGTCTTGTGCAGTATTTAGATGAAAGCAAAATTAATATTCTCATAAAATAAGAAGGAAAATACTCATTACTTAGTTTTTTACTTTGCTGACATGCATAGTTTAGGTAAAATTAAAGGTAAAATTAGGTAAAATTAAAAAAAAATTGCCTGATTACCAAAACAAATTTGCTGAGAAACACGGTGCTGTAAACTTGCTTTAGCTCTGCTTTTTTACCTGGTTTTAAAGCTGTACTAGATCATTGGGGCATATGCAGAATAAAAAGCATCAAATAATTTGCCAAAGAACAAGACATTGGATTTCCATAAGAACAAATGTTTACATTTAAAAATACATACAGCTACTTCAGCTAGAAACAGACCAAAGATAGGAAAATATTCATTCCTTTGAGTAATAAATCATACTTGGCACTCTCTTTGGGAGAGCTATGTTAAGAACCAGTCTCCCAATGGCAACACACAAAGCTATTGGAATTTCATAAGCTTTCTACAATTGCATCCATAAGAAAAACATAAGAATAGAGCATTTGGCATGAAGTAAGCTTGTGTAACAAATAATTCTAGGATTATTTTTTTTAAATCAAGTCAGCCATTGTAGCGTGAAAATATGTACTGTGCATCCCAGTGCTTGAAGGCAGCGCTGAAATTGAGCGCGAGGCCTTTGCACAGGGGAGGGTGGTACTGCAGCAATCTGCGAGCACATCTACAGAGTGGAGCCCAGACAAGCCACCAGGAGAGGAGAACAAGCTCATGTGTAAAGTCCTACGCTTCACCCACCCTGACAGCGCACTGCAGCTCGTGAGTCACCCAAAAATCCTGCAGAGACACAGACAATACAGTTCTCTACCTAAATGCACTATTAAACGTGACACAGTTGATGCTCTCTCCACCTGTGAGTGTTAAAAGCATCGGGATACCCACAAAACATCTCCCACAAACAACTGCAGTGACCACGGGATCTGCTTATTGAGCTCGTACTTACAGCATCGCCGGGACAAAGCTCGGTATCTAACTATTTCTTCATAAACTGCTTCCACATGCTTGTCTGCTCATTGTGCCAGGTCTTCCATTGGTTCCTTGTGTTTGACAGCATCTGGCCCGCAAAACGATGCTTTTCCCCCCCCCCCTCTTTTGCAAAATCAGCAGGCTGCGGAGGGATGCGTGACCACTGCTGCTGCAGCGATGTATCCAAACAGCCCAATGCAGCAGAGGCTTTGGCTCCCCCTTCCCAGCCTGGGTTTTTCCTTCTTTGTCTGTGGTTGTTTTTTTTTTTTTTTAAAGAGATATGGTCCTGACTAACCTCAGGTTTCAGAAGCACAATGCAAACTGCAGGCACAGGGTAGCTGTTAGACAGAGAAGGCTACTGAGACAGAAGGCCAGAATAATACATTTTGAAGAGATGCTATTCCTGGCATAACTTGTATTTGAAGTAAATATCTCCCGTAACAGATCCAATTTTGTAGTTTGTTCTGTTTCATTCAAATTTACTTCCTGATTTTATGCTGCATTATTTCTTCCCTTTTTGCACTTCTTTCATCTTATTCAATAGAAATAACATATTTTCTATTGATTTATTTTATGCTTGAACTATCCAGCTGTGTCAAAGAATGTTTACATCTAAAGTATTCACAATTTGAAGAAGTCCCCTCTGAAAACCTCTGTATGTATTGCAGCTTTAGTAAAAACCCTTACTGTTCTGCTTCTCTCCTTTACCAACAGCGTGCAATGCTTGCGCTCTTTAGGACTGCCTTAGATTAATTTTATTGGTGCTGATTACATCAAGACTCAGAAGCCTGCGTGCTGCCAGTAGCATCCTGAGTTTGCTGTCTCTTTTCCAAGTTGGCACAGGTAGCTGTTAGCACTTGCTCATTTTAAAACTTAGCTCCTTACGTACCTCACACTCATACTCCTATTCATGAGATCAGCTCTGCATGAAGCAGAGCTCAGAAGCATCGGGGATCTCAGGTGCAACCTTGAACAGAAACAAAGATAAGACTGAACTGTTTAAGGCATTTCTAAGCTTTTTAGATCTTAGATCTCTCACCTTAGTCACCCATGTTAACCTGTCAGGTTGTCCTCCAAGGAAAACCAAGAAACCTTTCCTTTGAGAGCTCTTCTAATCTTGCCAGTCCTGCTGCTTTGAATTCCACGTGTCAGTGCAGAGTCCTCTCCGTCCCCATGGGTCAGCAACCCACCGCCACAAACGCACCCTTCCAACCTCTCTCAGTCTTCATTTAAAATGCTATATTCTATTCTATATTAATAGACCTTCACAGGAGCTTCAGGGCTGGCCAAAAGAATGAGATCAGGGATTTCTAGGGAATGTGGAGCTCTCTTTTGCCTCTGTAGTCCTTGGCTGCACGGACGATGCACTAGAAATAGCTTGTCTACAGGGTAACGCCTGCAGACGCAGAGAAAACAAATACTGACAGGAAGAAAACACGGTGCTATTGCAGCTTTGTACAGAGGATGACTCCTTAGAGAACTCCTGGACTTTACTACGACTCTGCTGCTTTTGGTTAAAAAAACCTGTTTTCCTGCCGAGGAGCTGAGGCTGACTTCGCTCGTGTTGAAGGTTAAAGTGACACTGGAAACACTGAGCATCTGCCGCATTGTATAAAAGGATATATTAATCTTCCAAGGAAAAGAAGCCTGTTTCATGTTAAAGTACATCTGCTAGTAAGTGAAATTATTTGTGTTATCACAAGCAATAGACCGGAGGAGGCCAGCATCCTTCTATTTAGAGGCTTGATCATGAAAGGTCAAGAGGTACCGAGCATAAGTAAGCAAGAAAGCTGGCCTTACAACATTGCTTTTTGTAGCACAGAGATCAGGGAAAACACATTTTTCTGGTGATCGCATCACAGCTTTCCCGAAGTTCACCACGGTCACTCAATCCCCTCTGAGTTCAAGTAAACAAAAAGACATTGTAACCAGGCAGAGCAGACCATTTGGCAGGGAAAACATTCAGTGCCAGCCTCCACTACATTGCCGCGCTGGATAAGCTCCTGCAGCACAATGATCTCACACAGCTGTCGTGCTGCTCCTAAGTTTAGCTGCCGACAGCGTGGGCTCCAAGGCGGTGGCACGCTGAGAACGAGGGCTCGCTCCCCGCGCCGGGCACGCGTGTCGGCTGCGACTGCCGGGGGCCCTGCTGGCCACAGAGGTCAGTAGGGTGGCATCAGGCCTGTTTATCAATGTCAGACCCTGAAAGCACAAAAAAAATCCATATCGGGGGGTGGGAATGAAGCCACAGATGACACAGGGAGCATCACAAGGATAGGAGGCAATAGGGGGACAGGACGTTGAAAAGAGAGTGCTTAGAAAATACTCTCTCGCAAAGTGCTCAAATCCTTTTTAAACAGCAGGCATGAAGAGTCCTCCTTTGAAATTCCCTTCCTGGAGTAAAAAAAAAAAAAAAGATTGGGAGCTGCTAGCATTATTAGCAATCTTCTTATGGAAGAATGTGGGCTGAAGGCAGCCCCGTGTCTGGAAACTGAGCCGGAAAGAGCAGCTGGGTTTCCCGCAGGGGAGGCAGGTGAAGGGCCAATTTCCCTCCAGGGACATTTTAAAACAAAGGCAAAAATAAGTAGTCGATTCACCATCCCAGCTGTGAGAATCAAGTAAAATTAGAAGGCTCGTTGCTGCTGCTGAGTTTGGTATGACTTTTATTGGCGCTGACAGGGGTGAAGGGCAGCCAGCCACTCAAACGGGTCACCCACGAGGCTGATACCTTATGAAGTTCACCCGCCTCCTCCCGCAGCCAGGACCATTCTTCTTATTTCTGTGTCTCTGTTATTTCACCTCCCTCCTACCCAGACAGGACACCTCCTGCAACCCCTGCTGCCCCCTGGGGTGCTCGCGGCAGGGTGGGGAAGAGATGGGCTCCCACCGGGCAGTGCCGGGCTGGGGACAGACAAAAACACGTGCCACCACCCACCCCTGCAATGCGCCCTGATGCTGCAAGCCTCCAGGCAGGCTGAGAGAATGGTTTTATCATCCTCATGCAGCCCACGGTCGTTACCATAATGAGGGGAGCTGAAATCTCCCTCAAATGGCAATGTGTTGCACTTATGTCATGGACCCAGTTCTGAAGTTATGAGGGAGCTTGAACTGCTTTTAACTTTGTGCAAAATCTCACTAGAGGTGACCCAGCCATTATAAGAAACATGAAACAAAATTCAAACTCTTAACCACAGTTAATTTTTGTAAAGACAACTCTGATTCCTCAATAATTTGATTAATTTTTTTCCAGGCATTGCAATATCGCACTCCTCAGCTGTTGGAGGAAAAGAGGAAAAATGGCAATTTCCTGTTTAATCCGTCTCCCCACCCCTCAGCATTCCCACCTCAAATTAATGGGGATTAAAAATGAAGCTTGGCCATAAAATCTTCCTGCCAAATCCATCTGTTAGTGACCAGCACTACGTTAACAGCAAAGATGAAGTGGGCTCTTTAAAGCCAATTAATGTTCAACAGGTTACTAATTAGTGACATTTAAAGATAAGCAGAATTGTTGACAATATCTGAATTATTTTCTTAAAATAGTGAGAGGGTTTTTATCATGTGAGGTAAAATATCTGGGACTGCATTAGTTGGATGTTGTAGTAAGTTCATTATAACACTTAGAACAGCAAACACTGTGGCACAGCCCACTCCAGCTCTCCCAAGTGACTCACACGTGGTTTAAAGGGGCTGCAGGGAAAAGAAGTTTAAAAAAAAAGAAGAAAGATGGGAAAGAGGTGATATAACTGGAAAGTGTCCACTATTGTGAGTGCCAAGACTCCCAAGTTTGATTCTTTTTTAAGTTATAATAGTGATTTCTGCATTTTGTGATTGATCATAGCTGCGGTAGACCTCTTGTTAACCTTGATAAAAAACCAGAAATGTTAAAAATTAACATTTCTAGGCTGTGATCCAGGATGATTAAAATACCATCTTGCCCAGGCTATTAGTGCCATAACAATTATAATGCCAGCAAGGCCAGGCTATTAGTGTTTGGGTGATTAAAATACCAGCCTGGTCTTCTAGAGCCAGAGTAATTAGTGTGTTGCCAGCCCAGGCTATTAGTGTTAGCACCACCAATGGTGCGGAATTGTATAGTCCTTTGAGAATTTAATTTAGGCTCAGATTAGCTTGACATGCTGCTTTTTCATTAACTATACTTTTCATAATTGAAATATATATATGCATATTTCAAATATTCGTGGAATCACAAGAAAAACATGTTTTGGTGCATTTGTACCACCATGATAATGAAAATTTAACATATCGTCTGGGCAGGAGGAGTCACAAAATGACTGGATTATCGAGTAAGGATTCCAAGTAGGGAAATTAAAACAATGATGATGATGTATTCACCCTCTAACTAAAATGCAAATGCCCGCTCTGTCGGTCCATGGCATGCAGCCCGGCCAGAACCGTGCAGCCTGATCAACCCCATTTGCCCAGGGCAGTAGATGTATTAACTACTGCAGTGCACTGCAGCCCTCTCTGCTTCCTTGAGGCAGGTGGGAAACAGCAGATGTGAAGACCTGGCTGGATAAGGGGAGCGCAACAGACATCATCTACCTGGACTTATGCAAAGTGTTTGACACTGTCCCGCATGACATCCTGGTGTCTAAGTTGGAGAGACACAGATTTGATGAATGGACCACTCAGTGCATAAGTAACTGGCTGGATGGCCGCACTCAAAGTGTTGCGGTAAACAGCTCCATGTCCAAGTGGAAAACAGTGACCAGTGGTGTTCCTCAGGGGTCGGTACTGCGACCAGTGCTGTTTAACATCTTTGTCAGCGACATGGACAGTGGGATTGAATGCACCCTCAGCAAGTTTGCTGACGACACCAAGCTGTGTGGCGCGGTCAACAAGCTGGAGGGAAGGGATGCCATCTGGAGGGATCTGGACAGGCTTGAGAGGTGGGCCTGTGCGAACCTCATGAAATTCAACAAGTGCAAGGTCCTGCACCTGGGTCGCGGCAATCCCAAGCACAAATACAGGTTGGGTGGAGAATGGATTGAGAACAGCCCTGAGGAGAAGGACTTGGAGGCATTGGTTGATGAGAAGATCAACACGAGCCAGGAACGCACGCTTGCAGCCCAGAAGGCCAACTGTATCCTGGGCTGCATCAAAAGCAGCATGGCCAGCAGGTTCAAGGAGGTGATTCTGCCCCTCTACTCCGCTCTGGTGAGACCCCACCTGGAGTACTGTGTCCAGCTTTGGAATTCTAAGCACAAGAAGGACATGGACCTGTTGGAGCAGGTCCAGAGGAGGGCCACGAAGATGATCAGAGGATTAGAGCACCTCTGCTATGAAGACAGGCTGAGAGAGTTGGGGTTGTTCAGCCTGGAGAAGAGAAGGTTCCGAGGAGACCTTATAGCGGCCTTACAGTACCTGAAGGGGGCCTACAGGAAAGGTGGGGAGGGACCTTTTATGAGAGAGTATACCAATAGGACAAGGGGTCACAGTTTTAAACTGAAAGAGGGGAGATTTAGAATAGACATCAGGAAGAAAGTCTTTCCTGTGAGGGTGGTGAGACACTGGAACAGGTTGCCCAGGGAAGTTGTGGATGCCCCATCCCTGGAAGTGTTCAAGGCCAGGCTGGATGGGGCTTTGAGCAGCCCGGTCTAGTGGGAGGTGTCCCTGCCCATGGCAGGGGGGTTGGAACCAGATGATCTTCAAGGTGCCTTCCAACCCAAACCATTCTATGATTCTATGACTCTCTTAAGGCATTAGCTTTTAGATGGAGCTCTCAAATAATATAAATAATACAATAATGAATAAACCAATACATAAAATAATAAATAAAATAATTACCACAGTGGCACCTCTACCTCTGATGCTGTCACAGCCCTCAGGCTCAATGGTAGCACTCTACTCAGGTGCACTCTACAGGTGCTGCATGGTGTTTCCTAACAGCCTGTGATTTGACCCAAAGTGAGCCTAGCAGATCTACCCCATCAAAAATGTCAGACACAAAAGCTTCCTTTCTGTTAGGTAACTAAGATGGGTCTACAAGAAAAAGCTGGTTTCATGGGGTACCATCTCTAATAGCTGCTCTCATAGTTTCTTTCCATCAAAGGTACTTCTCACTCCTGTGTCTCTCAGGCAGTGATTGCCTGATGTGTTTGTACCGGAGTTGTTTCTAGGTCTCTTCTAGCCGCGCTGCACTGCATTTCTAGCTACACCTTAAGAATATGAAACTTTAAGGCTATTGCTTGCTCTATTTGTTTAGATTTTTGACCCTTTACAGCATCAGCTATTGAGTTTGATAATGCCCACTCTTCATTATAAACTGCAGTGGCTGCAAGATAACAGTGAGCAGAAGTTATACAGTTAATCTGGTCATCCCTGTAAACATACAGACTGTGCATTTTGTTAGTCACCCTGGGTCTAACTAGAGCTCTCTGGAAGCCAACAGGCATCTTTTCAGGGAGTATCAATTCACCTAGCCTCACCTTCTCTCCACCCTGAGTAGCATCTGACTCCAAACATTGCACTTTGAATGCCTGTTTATGTTATTGTACACTGGTATCAGGACCCTGACATGCCTTTCCATGGCATATTCCTTCCTGAAGCAAGGCTGCCATCAACGGCAACGCCAGCGGACTTGGAAGCTCTTTCATGCACAGCTCTGCTGATGCCCATAAGGACTCACACAACCCAAAGCCTGCCAAAAGCTAGGGCAGTTGTTGCTGAGTGGCTGGGAGGCATATTATTCAATATGCCTGAAATCATGTTGGAAATCACAAACAGTGATGCTGTTCTATCAGACAACTAGGACAGCATGTCCTCAGTTTTCGTGATAATGACTTCTTTTCAGCATTCTTGTAAGTGACTTCAGATTAATTAATATTATCACTTTCATTTCTTACCATCATATTTCTTACCATCACTGGGTTCAGATCCATTTGTCATGATGCTACATCTTTCAGGCTTGCCAGTTGTCCTCGTTCAGGAGCTCCACCAGAGCTAATGGAACATGCGTTTTGGTGGACTTACATATTACACTCACACGGGGCGTTGGAGCAGACACAGCTCAATTTTCCTGTGCTCTGAACCAAAAGCTATTTAGCTGTGATTAGCACAATCCTGATCCCAAGCTATTAAGCTCTGCTGAGAGGCAAAGTATATTAGCTTAGGCTGGATGCCACATAAACACTTGGAGCAGAGAAAGAGTGAGCTCATGTTGGTCTGCAAAAAATCATGTAGTCATATCTATTGCCTACATGCATGGATTTATTTCTAATTAAATTTTGAAGATGACACCAGATGGGGGGGATGAGTGAATACACTTGAGAACAGGCCACTCAGAGGGATCTAGACAGGCTGGAGGAATGGTCCAACCTTACGAAATTCAAGGACAAATGCACACGCTGGGATTGCCTGGCTGGGGACAGCTCTGTGGAGAAGGCCCTGGGGGTTGGTTGGCATCAAACTGAGCATGAGACAGCAGTGACCCTGGCAGTAACAAAGGCCAACAGCATCCTGGGCTGCATGAACAAGGGCAGAGCTAGAGACCAAGGGATGTGATTATCCCCTTCTACTGAGCACTCATTAGACCACATCTAGATTACTGCATCCAAATTTGTGGCCCCAAATACAGGAGAGTCATTGACTAACTGGATGAAGTTCAGCAGAGGCCACCAAGGCAGTGGGTGGTGGAGATCCCTATGAGGAGAGGCTGGAGGACTGGGCTTGTTCAGCCTGGGCAGAGACAGCTTCAAGGAACCTAACAGCAGCTCCCAGTGCTGACAAGTAGGTCATTGAGGAGAAGGAGCCGGGCTCTTCACAGCAGTTCAGGACAGGAGGATGAGAGAGAGCAGGTATAAGTTGAAACAAAAGAGGTTAAAACCAGTGTACTGCTTTTAGCTGGGATAGCGTTAAGCTTGGTGTCATCCACAAACTTCCTGAGAGTCCACTCAATCTCACTATTTATGTCATTGATGAAGATATTGAACAGAACCGATACCAATACGGAGCCCTGAGGTACACCACTTGTCACTCATCTCTATCTGTTGACCACTACCCTCTTGATACAACCATCCAACAAATTCCTCATCCACCCAATGGCCCACCTATCAAATCCATATGTCTCCAATTTAGAGAGAAGGATGTTGTGGGGGACTGTGTCAAAGGCCTTACAGAAGTCCAGACAGATGGCATCCATAGCTCTTCCTTTGCCCACTGATATCATCACTCCATCATAGAGGGCCACTA
This sequence comes from Dromas ardeola, assembly GCA_013398915.1. Classification (NCBI taxonomy): domain Eukaryota; kingdom Metazoa; phylum Chordata; class Aves; order Charadriiformes; family Dromadidae; genus Dromas; species Dromas ardeola. The sequence goes on along the minus strand of VYZM01022203.1, from coordinate 73,022 downwards.
GGCTGGTCAGGCTGGACTTGGTGTTGGTGAAGCCATGCTGACTGTCTCGCATCACCTCCATGTCCTGCATCTGGGAGGATCTGTTCCATGATCTTCCCAGGCACAGAGGTAAGGCTTCCCAGGCACAGACAGGTCAGTAGTTTCCTTTCTACCCTTTTTAAAAATGGGTGCAACGTTTCCCTTTGTGCCATCATCAGGGACTTCACCTGACTGCCATGACTTTTCAAATATCATGGAGAGTGGCTTGGCAACTACATCAGCCAGTTCCCTCAGGACTCTGGGATGCATCTCATCAGGTCCCATAGACTTTTGTATGTTCACGTTCCTCAGGTCTTCTCTTACAGTGGGAGGGACTTTTCTCCCCCAGTCCCCGCCTTGTGGTCCATTCACTCGAGAGGTGGGGGAAGAGAGGTTGCCAGTAAAGACAGAGGCAAAAAAGTTGTTGAGTCCCTTCTCCTTGTACGTTGTTACCGGTTTGCCAGTCTTGCTCCTCTTGCTTTCTTTGACCTTCCTTTTCTGGCTGACATACCTGTAGAGACCCTTCTTATTATTCTTTGCGTCCCTTGCCAAGTTCAGCTCCAGCTCTGCCTTGGCCCTCCTGATCCCATGCCTACACAACCGGGCAGCATCCCTATAGTCTTTCCTGGATACCCGTCCCTGCTTCCACTGCCTGTACATTTACTTCTTGCCCTTTAGTTTGATCAGCAGGTCTCGACTCAGCCATGTCGGCCTCTTGCCTTCCTTTCCAGATTTCTTACAGCTAGGGATCGAGCGCTCTTGCACTCTGTGGAAAGCATCCTTAAAGATCTGCCAGCTCTGTTCTGCTCTCTTGTCCCTGAGGGCAGTTTCACAGGGAGTGCTATTGTCTAACTTGTTAAAGAGCTGGAAGTTTGCTTTCCTAAAATTCAGGGTCCTGACTTTACTCTTCCCCTGACCCATGTCCCTCAGGACTGCGAACTCCACCAGTGCATGATCACTACAGCCCAGGCTGCCTCCAATCTTGACATCGCCAATTAGCTCACTTGCGTTGGTGACCAACAGGTCCAGTACCGCATTCTGTCTGGTGGGGCTGTCTATTACCTGGCTTAAGAAGTTATCCTCAATGCATTCCAGGAGTTGCCTGGATTGCCTACAGCTCACCATGCTACTTTTCCAGCAGATGTCGGGGTGGTTGAAGTCCCCCAGCAGGACGAGAGCCTGCAAGCGCTCTGCCTCCTGTAGCTGGAGTAAGAAGGCTTCGTCAACGGGCTCCCCTCGATTGGGCCACCTGTAGTAGGCACAAACACAAGGTTCCCTTTGTTGCCTTTGACTCTTATTCTTATGCATAAGCTTTCAACCTGTTCGTGGCTATTCTTCAGAGACAGCTCGTCATATTCTATCCATTTCTTGATGTAGAGGGCAATGCCTCCACCCCTCCTTCCTCGCCTGTCCCTTCTGAACAGCCTGTAGCCATCGATAGCCGCACTCCAGTCATGGGATTCATTCCAGCAGGTTTCAATAATGGCAACTAGGTCACAGCTTTCTAGCAGCATGGTGGCTTCCAGCTCCTGTTTGTTGCCCATCCTGCGAGCACTGGTGTAGAGGCACTTCAGCTGGGCTGTCGGCCATATCACCTTCTTAGAGAAACACCCCGCGCAGAGGCACAGCTATTTTATCCTAAGTACTTCAAATGTTGTTCTTCAAACTCGTAGTTCAGGTATTTTTGAGGGCAAAAAAATCCAGAATACAGTGAAGAAAACAAGAAATATTAAATTATTTAGGCATAAAACCACTTTTTTTTTTTTTTTACCTCCACAAAACTAGTATTATAGGGGGAGATAAAGAAATGCAGCATTACTGTCTGAAGAAGCAGGTCCCTCAAACTGGTGTGGAAAATCTCTTCTGTTGGGACTTGTGTCACCAAAATGACTAAAAATTATCCAATGAATATAGGCACCAATTACTCAGAAAAGTATGAATTTTCATGCAGTATGTTTTTAAAATACGGCCAGGTACCCGAGTTTAAACCAGCAATGACATCAAGTAACAGTCGCGGCACTGTTTAATTTCTTCTTGCTCATTCGCACTTCGCGTTCCCTTTTTCGTTTCCACGCGGCTTCAGCGGTGGGCAGAGCTCTGCGGGCCGTGTCAGGGAGAACAGGAACCCCGGGTTGCTCCCTCGCTTTCCACCACGAGAGGTCCCCCCAGCCCCGTACGCGGGGACCGTCGCGCCGTGCCGGGGCCGGACGGCCCGGGCGAGCGCCCGAGGCTCGGCGGGGCTGCGCCTCCAGCCCGGCAAGGCATCACTCACAGCAGCCTGGGCCACCTTCAGCGAGCCACTTGGTCAAACTTGGGTGCCCAACTAAGCACCAGAGACTTGATTCCTCCCCCCGCCCCGCCCCCGCGAATGAATTCCATTGGAATTCTTTTTTTTTTTTCCCCCCTCCTAAATGAATTCCATTCCAGGCTGCAGGATAACACCCAGCAGAGAGCAGAGTCTGCTCACAGCTCGTCCGCAAAAGCGTGTGATTGTGCTTGGGAGTTCCCCTACATGAGAAGGTATTTTAAATGATGGTACTTGCAAATTCCTGCCTCGTCGTCTTATGTTTGCAGTTACACGTCCCTGTGTTGCAACGACTGACGTTATGTATGTTCTTCTTTTAATAGGCAATAAGTTTAAAAAACTAACAAAACCAGAACTAGAAAAGATCGCATTGACCAAATATTCAGAATAATTCATAAAAATATTCTGTCTCTCATGAGACTTCAAATAAACCCAATTACTGTCAGTTCCCTCCAAAGTTACGTTTAAAATTATAATGGAAGTGCAAATTTCTGGGTGCCAGCGGGGGCCCCGAGCAAATGGACGTGCGTTATACCTTCTTTTCACGCACTGCTTTCCATATGCTTTCACTGAAGCATATTCTGAGCTGCGTTTTGGTAGGCATCCAGATGACTTCAGGCAGGGGTGTGCTCCAGCCAAATTGCTAATGTGAAATAATGATTCACGGTAGTGAAAGCGACACATATCCGTGCAATATTCATCAACATGAAAGGAAGGTGCAGGTGGCAGCATATTAGCCTCCCTGTTATTTTTGGTCAATGCTGCATCTCAACGGTTTTCACATACCTTTTTTTTTTTTAAAAAAATTTAAAAGCCATGTTAGAGACCAACTCGTTGCACATTAATCACCATTGCAGAAGGGAATGGCGAGGAACAGGTTGGCCTAGTTGTACAGTTAGAAAGAACCAGGGGCTAAATTTGGCAAGACTGTGCCCTAGCCTTAATCCAACAAAGCATGTGTTTAATTTTAAGTTCATAAGCGATTCATTGACATCAGTATGGTTGTTCTCATGTTTGAAATTAAGCACCTGTAAAAATGCCGTACAGGATTGGACCTCTCCCTTCAATACCCTCGGAGTGTTCACACAATAGTGCCCTTTGTAGTGTCTGAAAATCTGGTTCCTCAGCTTCCTCTGCCTGCAGTGATACTGCATAACACGAGAAGCAGGTCCTTTGGGGCCCAGGCCTGCTGTGAGCTCCACTTCGGCAGACGTCAAAGCTGCAGAGAGACTCTGCAGCCCAAGCCTCTTACAGCCCGTTCGCACCAACTGCAGTGATGAATCCGGGCTCCCGTTACATTCTTCCCCCATCAAACCGAGTCTCAAACTCGGGCAAAACAACTTCAGCCTGGCAATTCAAGATCATCGCTGCATCAGGGGAACAGCTTCGGCTTGCGCAAAACTTATGTAGTGCCTTGTCGTGACAACATGTTGACTTACGGCCTCCAAAATTCTGTAAGTGACTTCTGATTAGGACACTGTGAGAAATATAGTCAGTAGACTTAAATGTTTGTTTTCCTAAGCTTCCTAAAAAATCTTGCTGAATTCCCAGATAGGAAATGTTCTGTAAATACACGGCGTTGTTACCAAGTGAAACTGCTGAATTGGCCTGAATGTGAATGTAGGATGCCTCAGTAACACACCTCAGCGATGTACTGCAATACACAAAGCAGGGTGCATGTGTTTGCATGCAGCTAGTCATAAACGCTTATGCTTTAGCACTAGATGACCTAGGGGGGAAATGAAGTAACCTTGTAAGTGGCTGATTAGAAGGGAAAAATGTTATCCTGTCATTAAAGAGTGACTGAAGAGGGGAATAAATTTCCAGACCAAAGACATGAACTAGAAGAATTTGAATTACTTTCTGATGCTAAGTATATCAGGCATTTGGACCGTGGCCATCACTGCAAAACTACCGTGTGGTGAGCCAGGAGTCATGTTCGTGGCGTAACTGTCACCGCGGCGGGGTGGGCGAGGAGTGCCCTTCCTAAAGGGCGACAGCAGCCCGGCTGCACCGGCCCGGGTTGGAGCTCGCTCGGGCAGTAAGTTACGACCTGTGTGAAGTGCCAGCTTGATGCCTTACAGTAGTGCCTTTAGCCCTGGCACCGGCCTGTTGTCTTGATATCAAAGAGATAGGAAAGATATTTGTGTGCATGTGTATTCATACACGCATTAAATTCCTGGCCTGTATCAGGAACAGTGTGGCCAGGAGGACTAGGGGAGTGATCATCCCCCTGTGCTTGGCACTGGTGAGGCCCCACCTCGAGCGCTGTGTCCAGTTTTGGGCCCCTCAGTACAGGAAAGACACTGAGGTGCTGGAGCCGGTCCAGAGAAGGGCAACGAAGCTGGTGAGGAGTCTGGAGAACAAGTCTTATGAGGAGCGGCTGAGGGAGCTGGGGTTGTTCAGCCTGGAGAAGAGGAGGCTGAGGGGAGACCTTATCACCCTCTACAACTACCTGAAAGGAGGGTGTAGAGAGGTGGGGGTCGGTCTCTTTTCCCAAGTAACAGGCAATAGGTCAAGAGGAAATGGCCTCAAGTTGTGCCAGGGGAGGTTTAGATTGGATATTAGGAAAAATTTTTACACTGAAAGGGTTATTAAGCATTTGAACAGGCTGCCCAGGGAAGTGGTTGAGTCACCATCCCTGGAGGTTTTTAAAAGACATGTAGGTGTGGTGCTGAGGGACACGGTTTAGTGGTGGTTTTTGTCAGTGTTAGATTGATGGTTGGACTCAATGATCTGAAAGGTTCCTTCCAACCTAGGCAATTCTATGATTCTGTGGTTCCACTTATAGAAAATAGAAACTGCCCCTTAAAAAGGGCTATTGCAGAGATTAGAGCAAAAAATTCAGAAGCAGATGCCTTGAGTCTGGCTGCTTTGTACTTAAACACTTCATTTAAATTTTTAAAAATTGTGAGTGTCTAGTGGATCTTTCTAATGTGAATGGAAAGTGGAGCAGAGGGCTTATATACCACCTCAAATTGGGTTTTGAAGCCTAGCCTTTTCTAAAAATCTTAGCAATCATGTAGAAAGAACTTGAACAAACTCATATGTTTACATCTGCTTCGAAGAAAGAAAAGCATATGAAAACTTTCTTCATAGCGCACACATTTCTACTTGTTATTAAACTATTTATGATCACCCATATTTGTATAGGGGGCATATTTTTTTCATATTTCAGTGTCTTACCTTACAATGGTTGCTACCAGAATTGCTATAGAAATGGGGAAACTGCACTGTTTAAAATGTACATAACAGCAAAAATTCATGCATGGAAACACATGGAACGATGTAAATAGATACAGAGGGCACAGCTGAAGTCTCGGCAGCCGAATGTGTGTAGTATGCAAACATCACCGCTGCTTTTGCGTTTGGGTATCAACATCTTTTTCACCTGCCACTTTATTTGCTCTTTTTTTCCTTCTCTTCCGTAACATGTAGACAGTGGTTCCGACAGCCAGCTGCTGCCATGGGGTACAGAAGGTGCCTTCTGTCCTCTCTCTTCACCTTCTGCACACTTTACATTCGGGAGTGACCCTCCTGCTGCCTTATCACCTGAGGGCAGGACTTCCTTCTCCAAAACAGACGTGTCCAGAAATGCCCCATTGTCTGCAAAAAGCAACAAGACCCTGAATATGTTTTTTCATTCTGTTGATATTAAATCTGCAGTACAATTAACAGCAGAATTTGGCCTTTGCTGGCTTTGAAGCAGTAAGAGAAAACATGTGCGTAATCATTAACATCTGTGAATTTACACATTTTGAGGCGCATTTTTAAATTGATGTGCTCTCTGAAGATGTGATTAGTTGAGTAGGCATAAATCCTACAGCTATATTGAAGTCTGAGGTGCAAATAACAGTAAAGTTTTGGCTTCAAATGGTCATGAGACTTTTCATAAAATATTTTACATTGGGCAGTAGCTTTATCATAAAATTTTTTCAGGAAAAGATACAGACCGTTATACTAAAAGTAGTACAGATCAAAAATAATTACATAAAGACAGTATTTGTGGGAAGAGGTAATAAAGACCATATTTGGATAATATAGACCATTCTCTCTATTCATAAACTTTATATTGCTTATGTCCTTAAATGGTCACTGCCCTGTGGCACTAAAGGAAGACAATGCTCACAAGCAGGATTCTCAATTTGAAGTGTCCCTTCATTTTCTTCTTTAATACACTCAACAAGTTTTAAAACTTCATCAGTACTGCACTTCATCAGTAACCCACCCATGATGTAGTAGACAATCGATTTTTTAAAATAAACATCGCGCGTTCCAAGATACCTAATGAATCCACCCTGTGCCTCTGCGTATTGAAAAGGGAGGCTGCAGAGAAGTGCTGTTCCGAGGATCCGGCAAATGGCTCTGGACAATAGTGGAACTATTCCAACCACTTCCCCATCACCCTATTTAAAAACTGTTCCTGCACACTGAGAACCATTTGAACATTTTAGTCCTGCTAAATGTTTGGGCCCACAGAGGACAGGTTTGCACCTAAGCACTGGAGTTAGCGTAACCAACCTTGTAAAGGTTGGATTTTTTTATTTTTATTTTTTGTGGCTCTGCCTGAGGCACACCTAACCGCCAAGGTGCTCCACCATCTGCATCCAGCTCCCTGCCCAGCCAGGCTGGGCATCTCTCGGGGCTGACTGTAGCTCCAGCCTGGCTCACATCCCCAGGTGTCCTTCCTACGGAAACCAGGGCTCTGGGGAGGGATGGCTGGTATGCACATGCTCTTCACCCCACCCCAAAATGGGATCCAGACATGGCCTTTGTGCACATCCTGAGTCAGAAACTCAGATGTTTCCCAGTTATGGTGTCTAGACATAGGCTTAGTGCTTCCGGGACAATAATTTACGTTTTCCTGCACATAGGTTTCTCATCTGCATAGTGGAGGTATTCATGCCACCACTGTGCTGTCCGTGTGGCTTGCTATCAGTTCGGAGTAAGACCAGTCTCCTGACTTCTTTGGTGAGAGTTAAGACATGAACATCCTGATTTCTGTTAAGATCTCTGGCCAGTATTATAATTAATACATGCACAATAATTCGTTGCAAAGTGTTAAGGCTTCTATGTAGAGCATCTCATACTACCAGAAATCAAAAGAGCAGATAGAATAGAAGTTGAATCTCTCAAGGATACGTAATGCATGCTTCTCTGCTACACACCTGACTGTGGCGATGACTACGATGCCACGCACCACATAAATCCAGAACGCTTATAAAAAACTGTATGTCGCACCACCTGTTCTCATCCAGCTTCTTTTCTTTTCTCAACTAAAACAACTGCAAGTGAAACGCAGACTTTCAAGCCAAAGAAACACTTCAGGCAGCATCCAATTTCAAAGGGTTCATATTAAAATTGTATGAAGAGAAATCCAACAGGAATAACTTTGGGAATTCAAAAGCATAAAAACTGGCAGTTTTAAATTCCATATTGGAAGATGACCTATTTTTAGAGACAAATGAGAATTTCTGCTTCACTTAAACCTGTGCTATTTCTGGAGCTCCAGCCAGCTGTCTTCCCAATTAAAAAAAAAAATATTATTATTATTAATAATAATAATAATAATAATAACAACAACTACAACGTGAACATTTGCCTTCTCACAAGGGCTTGCAACTTTAAAAAAACATTGTGAACAGTCATTTTCTGTTGCTGCAGCGATCGCATCCACAGTGAGCCACGCTCACCTTCAGTGAAGGTAAGTTCAACATTTGGCAGCAAATTTTGAGTTAGGAATTATTTTAGGTAAATAAATGCAATGCAAGCTATGAGGAAAAGAATGTGTATCTGGACACCTGTTTTTCATTTATAATATTGGATTAAGTTAATCTCATCCTCAAGGCAGGAAAAGTATCATCTGAATCCATCTGTGAGAAGCTGAATAAATGATAACTTATGCAAGAATGCAGAAATTCCCTTTCAACTAGAAGTAAGCAAAATGGGTCACTGGTAATTAAATTATTGATTAACTTGGCCTGCCACCCATTTCACAATGCGAACTGATGTTTATTCATTTAGACAACACATCTCAGCACCCTTTTGAATACAGGAGCCCTGACTGTTTGAACTGGTAGTAGCTTCCCAGTTAATATGTGAATATTGTTTTCAAAGCTTAATACTTACTGGGCTAGAAGGAAAAAAGGACAAACATGGTGGGGTTTAATGCTGTAAATAGGAGGACTCTGTGGCTGTCTAAAGTATTAAGTCTTTTCTACCCGCGGATTTTCTGACTTGGTGGCTCTTGTAGCATATACTCAAAATGTCATTTGTTTTCTCAGCAAGCAAATGAGAACTGAACTGTGTGCTGGCCAGGGACGGGTGAGATCTCTTTGATCACTTACCGTATGTAAGGGGCATACAGGGCATGAGCTCCTTTCATGATGACAAATAAAGATTTGGAATACATACAAAATACAGCATTAGAGTCTTTAACTTTGGGAAACACCTTATCCGCCACCCGAATAAAGCCCGTTTGGCTCTGCAATTCAGACAGGCTTTATTACAACGTATATTTACATGTATAAAAGAAGATGCAATGAGTGGGTACCAGGTTAGCGCACACATCTGTGCACGCACACACACATGTACATGCACAAAGGCGTGTGACAATTTTTCGTCTTTCACTATATGAACAGCCCATAGTTATTTCCTCCAGCTAACATACAACATTTATATTATGCTGATGTCCCTAATTTATGGCGGATGAATGTGCCTTCAACCAGGAAGTTTGTCAAAAATAAGCAAATGCATACATAAAATACTTCCAAATTAATATCAGTTTTGCCCAGAAGTATAATAAATAACATTCTTAGAACAACAGCGGAGAAGCAGAATATCATGACTGCTAAATCACTGTTTTTCAACAAGGGGTTACAACTTTCAAATGAAAAATCATTGTCATACAAGATGACACAATTGCCTCCAAAAATAAAAATGAAAATAATAATTAAGGCAAATCCATCTTTATGCAATTAGATATGTATTTCCTTAAATAGCTTCATTTGTGCAGAAAACATTAATTCTGTTCATGCACAAAAATATCCTCAAATAAACAAAAAGGAACAGGAATCCAAATGGCAAGTATAAAACATTCTGGACTAATAATTTGCCTCTGTTTCACTGTGTTTGCAACTACACTAATCCTTTATTTCCTCACAAGTTTCTGTATTGCTAATTGCCAGTACAGCCATTCATTTTCATTGCAGAAATCTAAACTACGAAACAAGAGGAATATAATAGTTAATCAAATACTATACAAATAGAAGCACTTGTATCATGGCCTTAAGGGCATTGGCTGATTTTAGATTGCAGGTTTATCTTGCACATCATATTATATAGTGTAAAATTTGAATATAAATAATGAGCAAGAGATTTAGGTTAGTAATACCACAGCAACTTCAGCAGTATCTCAAGTGTCTTATTTTTGCAAATCAGCTGCATATAAAGCCACTGTTTTTTTCATTTATACACCCTAATCTTACCTAGATGTCTTTGCTGACTTACCCGGTTCTAGGCACTTGTTCCAATTCCTTTTTTGGGAATATATCAAAGTGAGAAGCCAAATACAACTTCTGACAAGTATAACTCGGTCAGACTGTTTTCAGAGAGAGACCCTTAGATGGGGTTCATTATTTCATCCAAAGCAAAATTTGCAGCTGCTAGGAGCTGACTGAAGATCTTCCAAATTTTTCCTTTTTGTTGTGGATCCTTAGATATCATTGGTTTTGTAGATATCTGCCCAACGTGTCTTGACAGCTACTTGATCTCATATTATCTGATAAGAAAACGTAGAATAATTTACTGTTATTAATAATAAACTCTCTTAAGTGCTACTTTGCAAACACAGAAGCAAAGCGTACTCACATGAAATGAGCAACATATGAGTATGCCCCGACAAGTTTACCATCTAATACTGGGAGCCTCGGGAAGAGAAGAGCATGAGCTCTTCTTATGCCCCAAACCAGAGAATACAAGCAAGACAAGAAATCAGGCAACTGCTGTGGGAAAGAAGAGTGGAGATTAAAAGTACTGGGAGGAAGGCTGCTGTAACAAATGGGTTTTAAGAATGGTTATAGAAGAAAAAAAACCAGTTTACTGTTTCATTTGTACTTTTTTGTAGTTTTGCCTTCATTCCCAGGATAAACTCTATTCCTTATGGCTTCACTGCGGCTGGTTCTGGGGAAGGCAACATAAAAGGGTGCTGGGCTTTGCAGCACACACTGTGCTGAGCCATCAGCACCTCTCCTCTGAGCTCTCTCAAACCATGCGTGCCACCTGGCTGTCTGCCTGCTCAAGGCTCTCTCTGCCTCTTGGCATCATGCTTCCCGGCACCCACAGGGCTGGGAGCATCCTCTGAGCTGCACACTGGTCTAGGAATACAGATAAAAGAATAAAAAGGGTGACTTTTTTTTTTTTTTTAAATGTAATCATGAAAAAGTCAAGAGAAAGCTGAGCCCACCATTCTTCCTACAGCTGTACAGAGGCTGGTGGGCATGTCTACGTACTTTGGTACCAACGATTGCACACCTACCATACCCATCTCCCAAGCCTGGCAAACCATGAAGCCATCTGTCTTAACAGAGTAATAAATTTTGCTGGGACACAGTATTAAGTAGCTTGTACTACACTAGCATGTTTGCATGGATGTTAGTCCTGAGCTGCCCCTTGTCTTGCAAGTTCAGAGACGCAAGTGCCCACGCTTACCCATAGATGCAGCAGAAAAGTCTGTATTTTTCCGTTCTCCATATATATATAGATGCATTCCTTCTCAGTCTCTCAGAACGATTTTTCCAATGAATTTAACATAGCTAGCTCTCAGATAAAGCCTTAGCCTTTTTCTTTTTCATTAAAACAAATTCTCTCATGATGAATATGGATATAAACCTGCAAACCATTATTTCTTGCCCTAGTCTTTATAGATGAAATTCAGTTCTGGCACAGATGGCTGTATACATCATCCTGTACTAGATAAAAAGATTGCAGGAAAAGGGGCTGCGGGATCTTGCGTTCAGAGCAGCTCACAGACTTACTAGAAAGGTCCCAGCTCCAGAGCCGAGCTCACTGCACGGCGCTGTGGCCGCAAGCAGCGACCCCTGGGGTGCGTGTTTCTGTGAAGCCAGGGACCCCCCCAGATAGGCAGCTTGCCTGGCAGGCTGAAGCAGCAGACAGGAAGGTCTAAGTCTGCAAATGCTGAACTGCTGCTCTCCCCTAAACTCTCTGTGCTGTACCTCTAATATTGCTGCTGGAATAATTGCGATCTAGGTGCTCCCTGACACATTGGTCCTTGGACTCCGGTAACACCGCTCACGGGAGCAGGAGCTTACAAGACCAAAAAAAAAAAAACAGTTATCGGGGGCTTTTATGATATAATATTTCAATTTCTTCATGGATTAAGATGACTAAGCGCAAGTAAAAGGGGTGTTTGCTGCAATGGCACTTCAGCGATGAGGTTCCTGCAATTCATCACTGAGGAAGTTTATCAAACCCCCTGTTAATACACCACAGCACTGGGTCCCAAGCTAAGACTGACGGAATGAAATAACTTGTGATTGTGGAGCACATTTCCAAAGGAAGCCATAAGTGCCTAATTTTTTGCCTTAAGATTACATCTAAACATTTTTTACAGATCTCAAACCCTTTGAACTTTAAAACTTTACAATAGCATAATTGATTTTAATCTTTTCTAAGCACTTATCTGGTATATGAAACTAGATACTCTCTATTGTGATTTGGCCCTCAGGCTTTAAAAATTGTGAATACAGTTCCTTTGAAAAAAAATATAGAATCAAATACAATATCTCTAATGACAGCATGAAGCCTCTCAGTTTATGGTTTTATTCCTGTGATTAATATACAGTCCCTGTGCTTGAGGTAAAAGGAGTCCACAATTGTGAGAAGAACATTTGTCCAACGTAACACAAAGCAATATTAATAACTGACTTAACTGAGAAATCATATTTGCAATGCTTATTGGCAAACTCAGCTAGGCAGGACTGTTTATAATACACTTCATTAGGATCTTCAGCACTTCTGTCATGACTATATATTAATACCCATCAATGTCAAACTCCGCAGAAGAGCAAAATGCTTGGAGCGCTGCTGTGGAGCGATGGCACATGAACGTTTTGGTGCTGGGCCACAAATCAAATTCATAAGCCAAAATTAGATGTTGAAGTGTCCACACTACCTGGTGGGGTATGAAGCATCTAGAAATGGGATCTTTACATGGCAGCGCACTGACTGCGTACCCAAACACATGAACCAGCAGGAAATGAAGAGAGAAGAATCATAGAATCATAGAATGTGTTGGGTTGGAAGGGACCTTGAAAGGTCATCTAGTCCAACCCCCCTGAAATAAGCAGGGACATCTTCAACTAGATCAGGTTGCTCAGAGCCTCATCAGGCCTGGCCTTGAATGTCTCCAGGGATGGGGCCTCCACCACCTCTCTGGGCAACCTGTGCCAGTGCCTCACCACCCTCATTGTAAAGAACTTCTTCCTAATGTCTGATCTAAACCTACCCTGGTCTAGGTTAAAACCATTTCCCCTCGTCCTATCGCTACATGCCCTCACAAACAGCCCCTCCCCAGCTTTCTTATAGGCCCCCTTCAGGTACTGGAAGGCCGCTGTAAGGTCTCCCCGGAGCCTTCTCTTCTTCCAAGAGTAGGTCCCAGTGTCTTCCCTGGGGTCCTGAGGGTGCAGTACCTCGCTGCAAGATCTGCTTGCATCCCGCTCCGGCTCAGAGCCAGCCAGCACAGCCTTAAATCTCTCGTTGATGTGCCATCTCATAACCACTGTGAAACCTCCAAAAAAATCCACTAAATGAAGCCCTTTTGCGCAATAACAGGGTACCAGAGCACTCCTCCAAGAAGTACAAGAGCTTTTCGATTCCTTTTTTTATCTGGTATTATTTAAGTATGTCCCTCGCCCCATGGCCCTATCTCACAATTTTGGAGTAAAGCGTGCACCTCTGCTGAAGAGCATACCCAAGTCTTCCACAGAGTAACGATTTTAGCAAAATAAACCTCCTAGGTGATGACATGCAGCTTTTGCAAAATAAAGCTGTTATGTATTTATGTGTTTATGCTTTATGTAAATGTTGTTATTATGCCCATTTCATCCAGTTTTGTATCATGTAATAAAATTACTGATGCACTCCTTAGGAGGTGTGAGACCCATCTGCCAAGTCTCCACCAGTCTGAGGGCGTTTGAACACACTTATCTCACAGGAAAAGCCTCACCCCCAGACTACACATCTGGTGAATGAGGTGTTCCCACGACCAGTACCAAAAATGTATGTGGATGCCCTTCTATTAAAAAATAGTCGTTTGAATTTCATGAGAAAGTTGGGCTAGATTATCCCATCTTTTGAGCAAAAGGATTAAAAACTGGAATGGGCATCCTGGGCCAGACTCGCTGCTTCACCTACCATCAGTGAAGCAGAGCAGGAGGCTTTGGGAAACGAGTTACAGCTCTTTGATTCTCTGCCTAAATTTAGGCTGCTTAGGGAGGCCTGGAGATCGGCTCGCCCTTGCTGGAGAACAACCATCTCTCATGGGATCCTCTACTATGGCTATGATGAGGGTGCTTGTGGGGTGGCTGGAAAGCAAGAGGCTTAGCCCTTTCCATTCCTCGCTCTTTATTCAGCGGAGGGATGTTAAAGGAGTTTTCATCAAATACTGCTGCTCCACTCATCCAGAAATTTCGAAGGTGGGAAGGTCGCAGGAGTTCTCAGGTGAATCCCTCTAGGGCTCACCTGGTCCGTGCTGGCACAAGTAGGTGTAATTTCCATCTCATGGCTCAGCAGAGGTGAAGTGGGGAAAGGATGTCTCTTCTGCTTTTAGGGCAGGAAAAAACATAACCTATAAACTGAACGTAATGTCTAGAAAAAGCTAGCGCAGATATCTTCACAAGATTTCTGTGTTGCAGACCTTAAAGCTGTGCCTTAAAACTGATTGAAAATGAAGACAATACATTCCTCATGAGAAGCAAGGGGAGCCAAACCTAGAAAATATGCTGAAATACCTTTTTGTTTGTTTGTTTTCTCCACATTTTTCTTTTTCTCTATATTACTCATTTTATGGTTGCAAGAGTGGGATGAAAGAATGTGAAAATAAAGTTTATGCATTCAAGGACTCAGGTGGCACCCTAACGTGAGCTATCGTAGTTCTGACTACAAAGAATCTCACAGGCTTTAGGACATAGAAAATAAACAGTAGCAAGCACAAACACTATGAGGACTATTTTTATCCCTTAGCCTCTTATTTCACTGGTTTGAACTGGAACAGAAACTGCAGCAAAAATTCCTGAGAGCTGAATTCAACCTCCACCTCGGCTACATGGCTATTTCTCTACGTTATATGACACTCGCCAACCTGTCATGTACTGCTATCACTCAAAACCGTTTATAACTTGTTAACAAGGTGGTGAAAGGGAGCTGAATATTTTCCCAGAATGGTAGTTACATGTTTTAATAAAGATGAATATCTTGATCATTTTAAGGACACATTAAATAGTGGGGCAAAATAGCCGCCTTTGACATCTGGAAACAAGTTCATTTGCTAGAAGGTGGTGCAAAATTCATGCATAACGTATTTTAACCAAAATGAAGCTGACAATTGACAGCACCAAGAAATATGCCACATATTTCTTGATAATTTCATAGCTACTATTATTATAACAGAGGGGATATTGGAGGACAAACTCAGTGAGAGCTAGAGAAAGCTCAGGCCAGGGAAGAATAAACTACTGTGGTCTCGACACAGATTTCTCCTAGGGAACATGCGTTGCTTAGATTCTGAAGGGAAATCCAATTATGATTTTTATAACCCTCACAGATTTCTTTGTGCAGAAAGTGGGTCATCTGCAGCAGCCTGTGGTGCGTACAGCACTCAGTTTTCACCTTTTCTTGACAAAGCCCGTTCCCCAGGCTTCACAGTCCATTTCCATGTGCTCCCCTCTTCCCTCTCGGTACACAGGGAGCATTCTGCAGGAAGCAGAAGAAACCAGCTCCAGCCATAGGGACAATGCCACTGAGGTGGCTCCTCCATGCACCAGAGGAGTCCCACATCTGGATCGCGGTGGGACAAAGACTTGAAGTTTGCATTTCCCGGATTCCTTCACAATTTTTGTTCATATTTTTGTCCATAACTTAATGTCATCTCTTCTTAGATCAAGGTTTCCTACTATTTCATCTTCCTTTTGGGAAACTGATCCAAATTATGCTATTCAGTGATCAGATTTATATAACGCCAGTGATTGAAGAAGGCAGATTTGGTATGTCTAAGTGAATTACCACATATCCAAGTCCTGTCACCATAAAAACTCATAACAAAAGGAAAGATGAAATTAATATAGGATCTGTGAAGTGTAATGAGAAAAATATAAGGTGTAATCCAAAATATAATGAATGTTAA
The DNA here is from genome assembly GCA_013398915.1 of Dromas ardeola. Taxonomy (NCBI): domain Eukaryota; kingdom Metazoa; phylum Chordata; class Aves; order Charadriiformes; family Dromadidae; genus Dromas; species Dromas ardeola. Next base: position 57,279 of record VYZM01022203.1, on the reverse strand, counting down.
CTTCATCTCTGCAGTCCAGGAAGGAAAAAATAATCCTCCTTAAGAGCTTAGCAAAGCATCTACAAAAGACTCAGTCCTGAAGCCCTGAATTAGAAGAAACTTGGCATCTGCGTCAACATGTACAGAATCAAATTTCACACTGAAATGAGGTTTCTCTCTTTCACATTTTCAGTTTTCTTTTTTTTCTTTCAGCCCTCCTTTCCCCTGCACCCACCACCACAAAGTCTCTTTTTTCCCTTGTTTGTTGCCAGAATGCAGAAAAGTTCTTTAAGGATTTTTTTTCCCAGCCCTGTCTGATGAAAAACCATCAAACTGAGTGAGATGCAAATAAAAATGTCATCTGGTTTCACATGTTTTAAAGTGTCTGACTTTTTGTGTTTATAATTTTTAAAATTACTTAATTTTAAAACCTCAGACTTTAAAGGATATCTTCATTATGCCCTGAAAACAAGCACAAAGGCAAAGGGTAAAGAAAACAGGTTTTTAAATTAACATTTATTACTTTTTTTTTTTTACACAAGCAGCTGCAATAGCAAAATAGTTAATCAGCTGTCTGATACTTAACCCTTTGGATGTCAACTTCAATATACATTTTTAAAAGGAATCAACATTTTTTATGCCCTTGCCCTACTTGCCCCCAAGTTATGCTTTTGGGATAAGTACATTCTCCTCTCCTCAGCTGCCCACCAAGTGAAACCTCTGCGCTTTCATTTTGCATGTGTTTTGGTGCTTGTTATGCTGCTGCCCCAGAAGAATAACTGAGAGAAGTGATGACCCCTGAGTCACTGGCACACCTGTGTCCAAAAATGCAATCTTTGGGAGAAAAATAAATGCCTGCAGGCACAACTGAGAACTATAAAAAAACCCAGGGTTTTGTGAGTTGGGTCCATAACATTCACTGAGGTACAATATTGACATGAGAAGTGTGTGTGTAAGTGTATAAAAACTAGGCTGTAGAATAGTCCATTTGGTACAGAGGAGACATGGGCATAGAAAATGGGTATCAGCCACTTTTCCAGTCCCTTTATCCCAGGCTTCTTAGTGCCCAAATTAACCCTCGGTACTACATATGAGCAAGTCTAACTCTACAGCGTTAGAGCAAAACCACAAGGACAGGTGTCACTCAGGCTGTCCTGTGTCATTGGGACCCCCAGCCCAAGGGGCACACACTTCTCCATACTACAGAGGTCCCCACGTAGCTTTTCTTTTTTTTTTTTTTCTTTACTTAGGAAGAAATTCTTTACTGTGAGGGTGGTGAGGCACTGGAACAGGTTGCTCAGGGAAGCTGTGGATGCCCCATCCCTGGAGGTGTTCAAGGCCAGGCTGGATGGGGCTTTGAGCAGCCTGGTCTAGTGGGAGGTGTCCCTGCCCAGGGCAGGGGGGTTGGAACCAGATGATCTTTAAGGTCCCTTCCAACCCAAACCATTCTGTGATTCTAAGATTCTTGAGTACCACGTGCTACCTGCTAATCCACAAAGGCTGAAGTAAAGACCAAAGGAATTAACCCTGATTTGGGCTTACATCACTTACGCTCCCATCTGATTTCTTTAGGAGAAAGAAACTGCACGTTCCTCGAGACAGAGCACAGCTGGGGCGTGAAGAGGGAAGTGTCAGTGACAACCAGCCACAACCCTCCCCGGCTGCCACCTCCCCGCAGGGGTGACGCAGCTGCCAGGAGCCGCAGGCCGCTCTCGGAGCTCGAGTCCCTGCTGCTGCATGGGACTCTCAGGGCAGAACAAAAGCTACCCCTCCTCAGTTAACAGTCAGGCTGGTCATCTCCCGGGGCTACGTTTCCTGCCGCAGCAGGGTGCAGCCTACCAGTCTGCCTGTCATGCAGAGACATAATTTGCTTTCCTTTGCAAAGCAGAAGTGCCTTTGATCCAGAGCCTGGATTAAAATCCAACTTTGAAGATTTGCTAAGTGGTGCTACATTTAAAGCTTTCCTATAATAATAAACTCAACAATTATCTTAGAATTTCCAGCTCCACAGCTGCGTTGCTGTGACCTCCTTTCACAGAAGCTTGGGCTGGAGGAGGATCCCTTTGCAACCTCCAAATACAGGATATCATAGAATCATAGAATCACACAGGTTGGAAGGGACCTTTAAGATCATCGAGTCCAACCATCAACCGAACACTGACAAAACCACCACTGAACCGTGTCCCTCAGCACCACATCTACCCAGCTTCTAAATACCTCCAGGATGGCGATTCCACCACTTCCCTGGGCAGCTTGTTCCAATGCTTGACAACCCTTATGGTGAAGAATTTTTTCCTAATACCCATCCTAAACCTTCCCTGGCGCAACTTGAGGCCATTCCCTCTTGTCCTATCGCTTGTTACTTGGGAGAAGAGAGCAACCAAAGGATATCCTCATATCCTCATTTTACCTTGAGACACCTCAGGTATGTCCCAGGATATAGACTGAAAATTATTTCCTCAAATGAATCCCCCCTGCAAGAAGAAGTGGGATCAGATGGGCAACATCAAGCCACGATCAGGCTACCACCAGGGGTTCCCACACACAAGCCTGGTGCCAGTGAGATGGGCTAATCCCACCCCTCCATGAGTGTCAAATATAGCCCAGTGTCCCAAGCAGCTCTTTTACAGAACAGTGCAATTAACAAATTGTATAGAAAACTTGATCCTTTGCGCTACTTTGGAGTATTGGTTTGCAGTCTGTTTGGTTACAGACACTTTAAAAACAATTTAGGCTGCCTTATTTCATTGCTATGCAGCTCTTTATATCCTTGTGACTGATAAATGTTACGTTAATGGCAATCACTGGGAAGCAACCTGCCAAATTAGAATAAGGCCATTATAATTTACACCTAATAAATACGGGTGCATGCAAGAAAATGTATTAAACTCTGTTCCTAGGAAAATGCATTATTAAAAATAAAAGGATGGCACACAAGGTAATTCCAGGGTTGTATAACCTTACAATCCAACCAAGCACGTATGCACTACAAAGTCTTATATGTGCTGATGAGCTCAGGAACCATTCAAGAATTGTACCAGCTTTTAAAAACGTGTTATCTGTTATCTGTTAGTTATGCTGTGACCATAAATACCATTTGCAGTAGTTTATAGAGTGACTTGTGCTGAGCAAAAGATCATTACCGGTCAAATATGTATCATTTAGTCCTCTATGTGTTTCAGCACTAGTGCAACTTATTTTCACTTTACTCAGACAGAGGGAGTGTGATTTTGGAGATTCGTATTCTGATTTTTTCCCCATTGCCACATATCATAAATAATCTCTGACCGTGCTACCTTCATGTGTCTTATATGTACATTTATCCTCTTCCCCCCAATCATTCCTTATAAGCATGTCAAAAATAATGTTGGGGTTTTTTTCCCAGAAGATAAATGTTTTTACCGCTTTCCATTTTCAGGCTATTTAATTGGCTATTTTACGTCCCTGGTTCCTTTTACATCTTTAACTATTAGTCTTGCAAGATCCTCAGCTACCTGTCCAGCTCCTGCTCCCTCTCTGAGGCTCCCTTTTGTTTGAAATAGTTTGTGGTGTATTATTTGTTTCTGATTATAGCTAATTCTTCTCATTCTACATAGACAAAGTGGTTTTTGTTAGATTAATATTTAACCAGGCCAGAAACTACTGAGATCATCTAACCTAACTCTCTGAATAATAATGGCCACAGGACTGCCTTGAATTAACTCCCCTTTCAACCGGAGGAGACCTCTAGAAACACATATGAACTTGATTTAAATGATTCCAGTGATGGTAAATCTACCACAACCCATGACAAACTGTTCCAGAGTTTAATTAACATCTCTATTAAAAATGTGCGCTTTATTTGTAGTTTACATTTATCTGCTTCATCTTGCACCAACTGGATGTTATTAAAGCCTAGTTTGTTTTGGAGTTCAAAAAGCCTTTTCATAGCAAGTTTCTGGTTTTGATATAGGTACTTACACGTTTGTTGACTCTCTCATCCCGAGGCAAGTTTTTGAGGACTCTGGTCATTCCTGCAGCCCTTCACATTCTTGACATGTAGGCATGAGACCCTGGCACTTTTTTTTTCTCCAAGTTCCATCTGGAGCCACAGTCAATATTTCGGTCTAAACTTTTAGTCTGCATTCTCCTATTCACACATCCGAAGGTGGAAATGGTCTTTTTCACCAAAACATCATTTTCAGTTGATAATCCTCTTGAAAACTTCCTGCATGGGGACTGAGACAGGGAAACACACATCACAACCACCGTCTATCAGGAACCCGTTTATGAATTTAACTGTTACTACTAGCATCAAGCTGTTATTATTAATAGCAGATAATGGTATGTTCATGTATTCAGGCACGTGTTGGCGATCACTCCTCGCTGCCTGGCTGGAGCAGCCATTGGGAGGCCAGTCCTGGTGGTTTGCTCGGAAGCAGAGGGTTGTGCTGAGGCTCCGGAGGCTTCAGGTGGGTGCTCAGCAAGCCTCTCGTGGTCCTGTGCTTCGTCAGGCTGCATGCAGCAATCACTGCCTTCCTCAGTACAGTCCGAGTTGTACAACCTTTGTAGGTGTCAGCATATGCCGATAGTCTTGCACAGATTCTTGGTGGACTGAGTTTACCCATTCTTATGTATTCACCAGGACCAGGAGTCTCCAGAGCTTGTCAGCCCCTGACAGACTTTCATACACTGTTTCCAGCACATAACTTTTCTCTCTTCAGCCCGCTGTTTTCAGGTCACTATTTCTGCATCCACACGCAGAGCCCCCACATCCACACAAACTCACCAAGGAGAGGTGGTCATGGCATCCCTTCATGGTGCTTAGGCCTTCTCCAGAGGCCTTCTCTCTTTCCCAGGCCCCTCACCTGTAACGATGGCCTGACCACTCCTTTCAGCATATGGACATTTCAGTGTGCCCAAACATTACTTTATAGTAAATTTCCCAAATTATTCAGATGATCCTGTATTCACAATCTGTCCTTATCGTAATTTACTTCTTCCCCAGGCATCCCAATATCAGAACAAAATTTCATATATGAGCACTGAGAATCATTTTTACATTATCTTTCACGTAGACCATCTTGATGCTAAATATTCAAATATGCCTAACAGCAGCACAGAAAAATATGCTATTGTTTCAGTATTTAAAGATAAGTTTTTATTTTAAGTGTTATTCCTTCCACCAAAAGAAGTTGAAGTGAGCTTTGCATATTTCTGAGTCTGTTACAGGTGTTTTATCTCCTTTCATCTACTAAGATAATCATGGGTGTAAAAAAAAGCACATTTGTCTACAATTCCTTGGAACTTCTAAAAACTTTGACATTTGAAATATATCAAAACTGTCTTTAAATAGTGTATCATGGGTTTTTGAACTGAAAAATATCACTGGTTCATAACACACTCTGTAGAGTATTTTAGATTATATTCTTTTATATCTGTACATCAAAGCAATTTTAAATTTAGAAACAAGAACGTAAATATCCCCAGCAGTAACTTTCTGCTACTTTCATGATTTTTAAACACTTTAGACAGGAACAAGTTAAGACAAACTAATCACATCCTCAAACACAACCTACTGAAATCTGCAAAAGGACTACCTCTGACTTCAATGTCTTTGAGTCATTCCCTTAAAACTAGGACTGGATTTCTTCATTCACAGGTTTTTAAAGAATTTAAAATAAGTGAACAAAATAATGCACTGTTGTACAAACCAACTGTTTTGCCTGTCAATCAGAAGTTTTGTTTAAAAAAAAAAAAACACAACCCCCCCCCCCAAACCCCCAAACAGAACAGCTGAGCTTGGCAAATAGAGGCCAAAAAGTTTACTTAGCAGCTATCATCTAAAAAATAGTATTTCTTTCATGAGAATTTAAAAATCCTCATGAAAATGAGATAACCAAATCAGAACTGCTCCTCTGAAAATGAATAAGTAAATAAACAAATAGTGGCCCTTGATCTCATTAAACTCTTTAGAACAGAACAAGTAGAACAGAAGCATTCAAATTTGTCATAAGAGGTTATTAAAAGGGGCTAAGTAGTTAAATATGTATTGTATGCTTATGGCTAGGTTCTCTGCAAGAAGAGCAGCAGTATTTGGAAAACCGACTCCAGAGCGAGTATTTGTCCTGGTGATCCCCTTCAGACATGTGGTTCCCTTCTCCCTGTTTCTGATTTATAGTGGATTGGGTTTGGGTTATCTAGGACTTACTTTCAAGTACCAGTACTTCCAAAGGCATGAAAGGTGTCTGAGGTAGGTATCATTGTCATTAAAATTTAAAAAATTACACATGAACCATATAATATACATTTGCAGAAAACAAATGACAAACAAAAACAGAAAAAAAAAAAAAAGAAAAAAGAAAAAGTGAAAAAGACAACTTTCAGCAGGCAGGATCCCACTATTCTGCACTAAGACCTATGCTGCCGAGGGTGTTGCAGGCAGACAGCTTGTTAGACTGGTCTAGACTGTCAGGACATATTTATTTAACCTAATCAAAGCCATCTGGGAGTTTGGTGCCTTAGGTGTCTGCACTGGTCATCCCTACGCTCCACACGCAGGCAATGGACAAAGTGCCCCTGGAGGCTGAGTCACCCCACCTGTCTCGGGCATCTCGTTGAAGGCAGGATGAAACCCTCCCTGAAAGCCCTTATTTGTTTCCTCCGGCTACTAAGAAAGTGTAAACAACTGGTTTAGCCTCCAACTTTGGATAGCTGAAGTTAGGTGAGATGAATCCTGCCAACAAGAACTAATCATCCCAATCTTCAAAAAGGAGCTATTTGAAGGCAGACAGTTGGCAATAGGTTGGCAAATGGCACTCCTGCAGGTATTTATAAATAATGTCCTTTGGGAAAAAAAAACAAAACACTTTTTCAATATTCCTATATTTTGATGTGAGTTTAATTTCAACTTTCCACAAAAAGGTTTTCATGACAGTTGGACACCACATTTGAGATCAATATGTACGCAATATATGGAAGAAATCTGACACACTAAAAGATTCTAGCACTGATTTTTAAAGAATAAAATAAAATACCCCTAGATAACGCAATGGCTCATGTAGTATTTGAAGGATGGATTATATTTTACTTATCTACCTAAAAAAATATATTGGTCAAGGAAAAAAGAATGAACCTAGAGACGGCATTAAAAATTCTAAATCACGCATGTTATAAAAATTAAGACTCATTTTTTTAAAAAGAAGCAAGTAGAGTGAACATGAGAGAGTTTATAAAAGAGAACGTGGTGTGAAAAACATGAGATGGATACCATTCTTACAGACCGCAGATTCCCCATCCCACAGATCAGAATCGATTCTACTAGTAAATCACTATCGCCCACCTCAATACACTAAGCTATTTTATATAACTTCTCCCATATGTGCGCATGTTTAAACTCAATTTACCTCACTGAAGTAGAAGAGAAATCAATACTATTTCTGGAAACTATGTGATGCCAATATAATATAAATTCCACATCCTCAGGCGCTCTGTGGAATGGACCAATGTTTCTCCTCATACCTAACTGACCCTCCATGAGTGTGTCACCTTTATCAAGACTTCTTCACGTCTGAGTGTTCGCGGGGCATAAGGTTCCTATACAGAGCTACAGCAGTCTGGATTTGAAAGCATGTGTAGTTTTATCCAGTAAGATAAAAGATAAGGCCTCCTGCTGAGGCCTCAAGAAGTGCGACTCACAGTGCATTGCTTCTGTCGGAGCCTTCACGTGCTCTGCAGAAAGCTGGGTATTATTTTTTTTTTCAGGAAGGACCCCAGATTTTACAGTACGTGAGTGTAAATTGCCAGAAATCTATGACTTCATGAAGCCTTAAAATTCAGTTCACTGTTTTAATACGAAGTACACATTCAGTAATGCTGCTTCTGTGCTATCTGAGAGTGAACTGGTTTTATTTCATCTTTCAGTCTACATTTCATCTTCACTGCGCTGTGGACTTGCCTTTTTAAGTTTAAACAAGCCTGGTACAGGGCAGATCCCATCTCCCAACATTATTATTTCTGGCTTTCTCTGTGACCTCAGGAAGACAACTCTATTTCCATACAACCATACAAATAAAACCACATATTTTCTCAAACATCAGGGCCAGAAACATTTTAAAACTAGGGCTGGGAGCTTCTCTGGAAATTTACCAAATGATTCTGGAATAATTATTTCAATAAATTCCAGTAGCCTCACAAGTGCAGACACACCCTCGGAATGGAGACAACAATTCTGCAGCAAGGGGTGAATTCCATAACGAATGCTCTCCAGCAAGGATACAGCAATTCCTCTACATCTACACATCTGGTCTTGTTTTTACTACATGCCAACAGATTTTGAATGTATATTTTTTATATGAGGGGGTTTGGTCCTCCCTTGTTGTTCTTAGGATAATAATTCTGACCTATTCCTTTGTAAAACTATCTGAGAATCCTCACCTAAAAAGGTTCACCAATTCGAAGCATTATTACCATAATTACTCCTGTATTTCATTGGGGAGTTCTATTTGCTGTTTGCAAGCCAGTAAGAACAAATAGGTGCTCTCTGCTATTTTTATATCAACAGGGACGTGTGCTCTTGTCCTATGACAATTATTTTACTTTTCATCACTTCTATTCCTTTGGAAATAGTTTAGCTATCTTCTGCTAACCAGTTGCATCCCACACTGTGTGCTCACCTATTATAACATTAATTTCCGCTCTCATTCTTGATGTTTTTCTAAGCCTCTTCAGCAGATTAATTAAAAAAAAAAAAATCAGACACAACTTTTTTTTTCCTGAAATTGGCGTAAGCATATACAAATAGAATAATGTGGCAAATATGCAGTGGAATAAATGATAGTAATATTCTGCAACACAGTATTTTTGTCTGCAAGCGTGCACATGTCTGTATGTGCCTGTGTGCATTTTCCAGTGCATACACTGTCAATTTTGACATTTTACCATCCCAGAGTCAGAAATGTTAGTTTGAAGGAAGCTCTGCAGGTACAGAATGTCTCAAGAGTATTTTCCTTTGAACAGACTTGATATTTCAGTCAGCCACCGGGCCAAATGAAAATAATTTATGCAGGGGATGACTTAGAGCCGTGAAACAAGTGAAACGTGGCGTTATTAAAATATGATCGAAAGGAAAAATTCTTGGTAGTGCATTTAAGGAAGACACGACAAGATAGCTTTTTATTCCTTTACATAAAAGTATTTTGAGGATTTGCCATCAGGGTGGGTGTCCTTTTCCTGTAAGCATCTAAAATCTTCACAGATCAAAGGCCATAGAACACATGGTGCATACCCTGAGATCTGTAGAGGGGGGGAAGCTCCAGGGATAGTTCAGAGGATGAAGGTGAAATCACACAATGGGAATTCATCTGTCCTGCCGTGATTTGGGAGAGCGCAGAGCACGGGGCTTGGCTTTACGTTTCCTGCTGATGTCGGGTCTCCCCACGTCCTGCCTGTTCATCTTCTCCTGCAGCCAGAGGCCATGCTATCCAGCTGTCCCATGCCAGGACAGCACTGCTGACAGCCGTGCGCTCTAGTCTTGGCATGAGAACTGCATCTGAATTGCCTGCAAGTCGCAGCTGAAAGGCTACAAGCTTTCTCACCCCAGGCTACGAGATATATGGAAGTGTTTAAACAAATCTGGTTTCAAAGGGCAGATGCCATTTTTGGTCCTGATCATTTTGGCTTTAGTGCAGCTCTAGAAAGCTGAGAAGCCATAAAGTGGAAGTTGTATAATGCACTTCATATATCCAGTTTCACCACTTAAAGCAGTAAAATTAAAAAGCAATCAGACAAAAAATAGTTCTTAATCACTACTCCTTGATAGGGTGGGAAAGGGCAAGAGAAACGAAACCACTATGAATATCAGACTAGCCAAGTTCTCATTAAATGAATATGATCTCCTACAATGCTTAAACTATTGGCCCACTTCAATGCCTTCAGGGAACTCCTCACATGTGGCCCTCGTCACTCCACACCCAAAGCATTCGCTGCCTCCTCTGGAAAGAGACATTTGAGGGCACCTCTGCCACTAACCCCTCTCTCAGGCACCCCCAGGAGAACGTGTCGCAGATGGCAGAAGTGCTGACACAGCAAGAGTCAGGACTAAGGGAGCACACTGGCCTTCCTCCACAGGCTGAGGAGCATCCCCCAAAAAGAAGCAGCTGAGCTGCAGGTGGTTCTCCTTTGCACAGAGCCGGGATGCCCTTATGTCTCAGCGGATAGTGGTACACTGGCACTGCAGACTGCTGTGGAAAATAAAGATAACCCGTCTTGCTTGCCGATAACTCCTTTGGACCCTGATAGCAACACAGGATGACAGCACGGTGCTCAGTCCAGGCTAATTCATCCTGCTTCCTGCAGCAGGCTCCACGTTCCGGCTGTTTCTAGTCCCTGATCTAGCTGGCACGTTTCTGCACCTACTGCAGGGTTGGCACTCAGTTGGATCCCGGAATAAACACCAATGGTAGGGACTGAAGTGATTCCCAACAAACCAGGGAGGATATGGGACATCCGCCCAGCTTGAGAGGGAGTCTCTGCACTAACAGAAGGGCAAACAAAGTATTATTCACCTTCACAGACTTTTTTTAGGAGATTTTCACACATATTTCCTAACCAAGAATATCTCACATCATAAGTTTTACCATGGGAAGGAGAAACCTAGGGCATTTTGATAACCTGGAAAAACCTGCTTAAGACTTCTGAGCTTAGGGCATCTGCGTGTGCATATAAAATATTCTTAAAAGGTAGGTGTATGCGTGGAACAACTACATCAGATTATATGCACTTCCACCTTCTAAGAAACTATATATGCATGCAAAAGAGAGAGGCTACATATAAAAGAGACAACTACAATTGTCTGCATCAAGATAGACACAAGTTTCAGGAAATTATTTTGGCACGAGACTTGGAAGAGTAAATTAAAATATAAAGATAAGACATGGAACCATGACACATCTTCAGTTTAGATAAGGCTGTATAACATAAGATACTGTAGAAAACTGTATTTACGCCATGACAGGTGGTTACAAATTCCTGCCAGACAGATGACAGCTAACAGACAGCAGCACTTAGTGAACATAAATCACACAAATCAATTGTAATATTCAGAAATTCTAACTCCTAAGAGCTCAAGTTACACTATGGGTGGGCAGAACAAGACAGACTTTGAAATCCATCAGGAAGTACAAGACTTAAAATATGGGAACGGGCCTGATTGTTCATACTAATTGAAGAGCCCTCTAATTCTGCTTACAGTATCTTCTATCTTCCCCTCCTACTGAGAGGAGCAGTTACTTACTGGGAAACAAGTGAAACGTGCTTCAGTACACTGCGCACGTAATACTTTGAAGTTAAAATTTACATTAGGAAATCTACAATTCAAAGCAGGTAAATAAAAAGTTTCTTTCCAGTAAAGCAAATAGTTCTTTTCACTTCAAGCAGCATATGTGGCAACAAAAAACTGAAAATTAGAAGTTCCCTATATTTTCTACCTTTTGTAACTTCAATATTTTAAAATGTCTTAAGTCATTAATTTTAAAACACCTATAATATGTATTTTACTTTCCAACACCTGTGTTGCTTGTTCAATGTTAACATTTTGTCAACTGAATAATAAACATAGGCATCTTCATTTTGTTTTGTTTTCAGTCTATGACCTTCACTGGCTCTCATTTCTGAAGAGAAGCATTTAATCCAAGTAAGAATTTCT
>VYZM01022203.1:24111-45606 GCA_013398915.1 Dromas ardeola | reverse complement strand
GGGGGGGGAAGGAAAAGAAAATTAAACTGAGGGATCAAAATTAAGTCCGAATTTACAACATACTGTATCTTTTGTTTGAGCAAGTGCATTTTTACAAAAGAAGCCCCCAGACATAATCCCTGCATTTAATGAAAATATCTAGAGAGTCTACATTAGACAGAATTTACTGTTTTATCTATGAATTATAAAACTGTTAGAATGTCAAGCACAAGTCAACTGGTGGTTTTCAGGAATTTTTGTGCTGTTTTTTTTGCACCGTGAGCTGTTACAGGGTTTCACGTTTTCTTTTGAAGCGTCTGACGCCAGCTGATGTCAGGCAGGAGGCAGTGGGCTGTGCCACCTCAGCAGGACCTTGTAGACATCAGGGCATACGAAGATCAATTCAATGAGAAAGGAAGTATCAGACTCCTAACAATTTGGGGTGAGGGGTTGTTTTAGTTACCACCTGTTTACACTCAGTGAATAGTTAGAAGTCAGAGAAAGGAACTCTTCAAAGAAAACTCAGTAGTCCTATCCCTGTGAGTACAGTGGGAGAGTTCACAGGATAATTTGCTGAGAAATGTGGAAAAAAAAAGTCCTCCAGTAAAATCACACAAGTTCAGACTTTGCAGAACTTGTATTTATTTTTGCAAGTAGATGGAGTTTTCAAATATCAGAATCCTTTTTCTTTTCCAAGTGAAAAGGACAAAAGGGACAGTAAGGCAACTTTAGAAGTAGGTTTTAAATTTATTATCCTTTAGATAAGTCACTATGTCTCCACCTTCTATGCTATTTGTAAAAATAACAAAATCATCATCATACGAGGAGACTCCTTAGTTCTCTTTCTCCCTATTGTACTGAAGATGATTCCCAGATAGCAAAAACGGAATATACTTCATATTATTATCAACATACAATATTTATATATTGCCATACCTACTAACTAGTTTTGACAGTTGACCACTTTTTTCAGGTGAAGAATTTATTAAGTAGATCTAGGTGTTCTGTTGATACAAAAAATGGGCAAGTTCTCAGTTCCCCGACATAACATCATTCAAGCAACAGGAAGTGTAGCTGCAAATTCTGCACCAGTCAGCCCTTAGCCCAAAAGCTTTTTACCAACACTTTACTGTTGTACCGCAGCATTCTTTATTGTGTTCTGGCATTCTGCTACTTATTTAGAGTTGCTTCAGTCTTTCTTTTTTGGTCTCTCTTCTTTCGTTCTTCACTGAATGGGTGGTCGCTCCCCGGAACAGGGATCCCAGGGATCCCAAACCTGTCAGAGTTCAAGGATGGTGCTCTTAGTCATATGATTTAGTTTTAGGGAGTCCTGTGAGGAGCAGGGAGGTGGACTCGGTGGTCCTTATGGGCCCCTTCCAACCTGAGAGATACTCTATGGTTCTGTGATGCTCTTGTACCTGTCATCAAAACATACACTCTCCTGTACATCCCCAGTGTTCTTCCCATTGGGGAACATCTGTAAGATGCTTCCTACTCTTTCAGCTGACCCAAACAAGTTTATTTTTCTTCTATGCTTACCTTAAAAGAAGGATCTCATTACAACAGGGGTTGAGAGATGAGAGAAGTTGCTGTGTCTCAGCTAAGCTGTGTTATCTGCTCATGCCTGCTGTAAATGCAAACTTCAACAAAACAACGTAAGTCAAAGTATGCCATAATGCTCTAATCTAGGAGCATATGCAGTGAAAATTATTGTTTCAACTGTTAATGTAATAAGTTGAAATGTCCAAGTCACTGGTTTCAAATAGACTTAACCCATTACACTTACTATAGCTGTCCCTGTTAAATAAAACCGCAGCAGAAGCAATTTGACACATTAAATGTGATTAAGAGTTAAAAAAAGGATTTTTAATTACTTGGAGAACCACAAGCATTAAACACAAATACCGGCACTTTACACAGGAGACCTTGTGGCAATTAAAGCTGGTCCTACCCTCAACATGGCATGAAGAGGGAATGGGTCTCTGCAACGCCTGCAGCAGTCTCCATTCTGTCGGTGAAAATGGTTCAGCTGGAAATATGTGAAAAGCCTTTGTGGGCTGTCCCTTCTAAAATTCTCAGGGCATTTCTGTCCATTACAGCAACCCACTGAGATGCACGTAAGGTTCTTTGCAGCTGCCAGAAAGAGAAGAGATGGGTCTGTGCTTAAGTCTTCTGCTAGATAACGTTGAATAACAACATTGTCTAAGACCAACACAGATATTTAAAAGTGTTTTCATGGCTATGCTACACACAGAATGAAGACTATTTACTTCCTCCCTTTTAAAAACTTCAATTCACTACTTTTTGCAGTGTTAGGTATACTTCATCTGCAGCAATGTGCAATTATAGCCTACATAAGCAGAGCCTGGATAGTTTTAATTTCTCCAGTTTGGGGAGGAACATCAGCAAAGGTGTGGCAGCACTGACTTCAGCAAAATCTAGAAAACCAAGTACTTATGTATCTTTATATAGCCTGGTGTAAAGCCAGGGCTGCGAAGGACTCACTGATACAGCTACCTGAGCTTGCTGTTAGCTAGATGAAAGTTATCTCCGGATGCCCACACATATTGCAGTCACACCTTCCAATGGCAACATACGCATAACCTCACTTCTTATATTATTAAAGACCCTTTTATTTTGTAAAGGGACTGCCCATGGGCTGTTATTACTTACGGTGCAGTTTTCCTGTACTGAGGATGGCAGATCTGTGGTGTCGCCTCACAGGAATCCCCAAAAGCATTTCTAGCTGATTCTGCTGGGGCAAACCCACATCAAAGGAGAGGAGCTGACCTTTTCAGATAAGGTGTTATTTGAGTTCCTTTGCCCTCTCCAACCTCTCTGGAGTCAGGGTGCAATTGTAGTTTTCTTGTTCTTTGTATTCAGGGAACTTAAAGAACGTAGGTAATTATGACTAATGGCCCCATTCCCCTTCCTGAAAGCATTCACAAAGGACCAGCCACATCTGTCAAAAATGTTTAAAAAGCAAGGCAGAGAATATTACAAATATAAGTTTAAATGTGATCTCAGCTGTAAACTTTATTGCCTTCTAAAATAGCTAACATCTGTAGATAAAACAATGCTGTAACAGATTTTTTACAGATTTGCAATGTCTCATAAAGCAGTATCTTTACAAAATAAATAATCAAGTCTTTCAAACTCAACAAAAGTTATTCAGTCTCCAGTATATCCCACAAGTTCAGCAAATGACATACTTAACCCACACACCCCAAACAGACTGATTTTCATTCATTCTTTACAGCTGTGTAAAAGACCTTTTCTGTCATTCTTGTGTTGTCTCCCACATATGCCAGCATACTGCAAATGTAAAAAGAACTCCATCAAGATGGATTAACTCCTGCATGAGATTATTACTAATACATACACATACGAAGCAGGAAGGAGATGAAATAGCAGCAAATTTCAAAATGCCAGTTCCCGTTTATTCTCCTCTAACTAGGTAGGGAAGGAAAGTCATCCCTGTGCACAGTCTTTTATGGGCTGGAATTTAAAACCTCCCGAGGGATATACAACTTAGCTACATTGCTGAGCATTCATGGTCTGAAAAATCAGGAATGCCTGATGTACATTTTTTGCTTATGTGGTAGGGGGATATATTGTCTTTTCAATACAGTGATAATTAGCTGTGAATCAGTGTATGAGTATATACTATAATGGCGCTCATTTGTTTCATTCCTTCCCCTTCTGTGCAGGCATAATTAGCAAAGATAAAGAAAAGTTTAATTATACTTGAATATCTGACATAAAACAATCTCTGCAATATTCAAGCTTGACAAACCTCTGATTTATTAACAATCTTCACATATACACATTTGTCTATAATAATATTGACTTCACTCACAAGGATGCAAAGATGTCATCAGCAGTGTCCCTTTCTATTTAAGAGTGCTGACAAGGCACTTCTGTATATTGCTCTGGTGACTTAACAAAATTAGGAGCTCCAACTGTCTCTTCCACCTCTTTGAAAGAAGTTCCTGCATAGAGGAGTCCTTCAAGTGGACCTGCAACAAAGCCTTGGCCACTTTTGTGCCAAGTCAGGCATCTTCACACAACCCATTTCCACATGCAGCTTAAATTGGTGGATCTGGCCTAAACCCCCTGATGCCCCTTTTCTGCTGTCTCCATTGGGAGGACACAAGCAGTTAGGTAGGGCTGGTGACCTTCTGAAGGTGGGCCTCAAAATCGACATGAGCTCATTTCTGTGCTTTCCATGCTCCCTCTCTTCTCTTACACGAGGTGGATCTACAGCTGCTACTGTCCTGTGTTTGGTTTACATACCGAATTTGCCAGGAGCTTGTTATCTTTGTTCTCCATTCCAGAAGAGAGAGAAAAAAAGAAACTTCTGCTGTCTTTGCTACCTTCCTTTCTGCCGCTCCTCAGTCATGGAATATTTAAACTTCTTCCCACAAGGTATCAAACAACGTTATCATTATCTTTAATTACAAACTATCCTGATGTATTTTTATAATTAAAGGGAAGTAAATAACATTTACAGTTTAATTCTGAGCTTCTGCAGAAGGCAGTGGTTAAGTTAAATCACTTATTGGAAGTACAAAATACTATTCACAAAAGAGGAAGATGAAATAGACATAACAACAGGCAAATGTGAATCATATCCACAATACCTTGTCTTTCAAAATAAGTATCTGCATCATCTCAGCGAGCAGAGAAAAAGCCTAGCTGTAAAGCGTGGTTGAGGTAATCACATCATGCCATAGAAGGACAGCTTTGAACAGAAATATATTTCTTGTGAAATAGGATGAAAATTGCTGTTTCCAGATCCTTAATTAAAAGGTAGCTGACAAAGCCATCAAAGCCTTTTAAACCAGAGAGATTACGGGTTCCCAAAGTGTTAAGCTTATACTGCCCTTCTATATGGTCTTATTCCAACACGCGTTTCTATTTTCAGAGCATGTATGCTGAGGAAGAGGCATGTCAAATCTGTGAATATCAAAATAGCAAGGCAGGTACAGTGTTACATGATTTTCAAAGAATTAAAGACTCAGTAAATAGTACAAGTATTTATACTGATTCAGTCCAAGTCAAAGTAGTGCCCCCAGTGCTGTATCACGCTGCTCCCTGTGTGTTAGGAAGGAAGAACCAAGCAGCACATTATACGCTGCATATTGCATTTTTACAGGATGAAAGGCAGCATCTGCTTCTTGACTGAGTGGAGACCACTGGCCCACCAGACAGCCCAAACCAAAGACAGCCAACGCTCACTGACCCAACGACTCAGGGGCAACACCAGCACAGCTGGGCAGGACTTCAAGGAGCCTGCACAAGTTGTGGCTTGGGGTGGATGGATGAAGACCTTCCTGCTGAGCACGACATGCAGGCAAGCTGTTCCCTGCCAAAGGAGCCAGCACCCCCACAAAACCTCTGGTGTGGTCTTGGCCAGGCAACAGTGAGCTTTGACTGAAGCTGAACTAGCAGGGCTGCAGGAACAGCAGATGTGCAGAGTTAATCTACATGCCATGTTAGTACAGCTCAGAACTGCTGAAAATTAAGTCACTTTTCCATAGTTGCCTCAAATATAAGCTTTTAACACAGTGGGAAAAAGTTGCAGTAAATTACAGTGCTGATAACATACACTGGTACTTACAGCACTAAGCATCTCGAGGGATTCTTGAAACATCAGAAGCTTTCATTTTATGTTGCAAAAGACAGAGTATTTATCATAGCACTTATTATTTGTAATTCTCTCTTTGAATACCTTTAGCACTGTGCAAGGTCTTATAGATATTTTTCAAGGTTGCTCTGCTGCAAATTTTGCATGAAAGTGTAGCACTAATTTGTAAACCTCTGTTCACTTTCATAAATACTGCAGCATACCTCTTAAGTGCAGGTTATCACCATCTTCATGCACATTTCAACATGTTCGTGTTCACCTGCCATTCTGCCCACTGACTTCCTCTGTGCTAGAGGTTTTCAACAGTGATTAAACATCTACCACTGGCATTCATTCTTAAAATGAGGACTATCATCAGGAAAAGAGAGCTTTCTTGAAACTAATACTCTACGTAATGGCTTTTGGCCCATGTCTGCCCATTCCCACCAACATAAAGAGCCTAGGAAATAAGAGTTTATTTGAAATCATATAAAAACACCTCAAATTATTAGTATTTGATACTTCCATGCCATCTCCCCCGCTATTTCTTCACGGAAAGCACCTTCCACTCTTCCAGGTACTAATAGCGTCCTGAGGGCTCCTGAAGCCGTACCTGTTCAGGTCCTATCTTGAACCCACTTCTGCTCAAAGCTCTTTCCTGGCAGCATGAATAGCATGAATAGTTCTAGACACATCACCATTCAGACAGGTTTACAGAACAAAACCTTTTTGTTTTAGTCAGCCAAAATTCTAACACCGTCGAGTCTTTGAGTAATTAGATCTTCCGCCTGGTACAGCATACAGCTTTGTGAGGCAGGGCACTAGAAAATAGGTTGGGCTCTGAATTAACAATGAACGGTTGTCCTGTACGTTTATCTGGAGGTACTAAGATCCCCCCTTGTCCCCAGATAGATGAGTCTCAGAGATATCAGGTGTCCTACCATTGCATCCTTACCAGTGTTCACTCACCCTTTTTTGTGGCTGATGAAGAGGCATAAAATGAAAAAATAACCACTCTTTCTTTTTGAATTATTGAGATATATATATATTTACCAAGTAGAGCTAGGAAGGGAAACAAAGAGCGCATATATAAAATTGATTGTTCTAGCTGTTCCCTTGTCCCAGTCAGGTACTTGTTCATCAGCAGTGCTCATGCAGGTTGGATAAATCACAGGAATAATTGCCTCGCAAATGCCCAGCAACACAGATTTTCCTTCTCCAGCCAGGATATCTCCAAGTAGTTCTTGACAGCCCTGTTCTGCAAGGCAGAACTGATGGCTGCCTGCATGTAGTCTGACAACTCGGTATCAGCAAACCTGCTTCCGATTACTGTTTAGTACAGGAGATTATATAGCTATTAAAATCAACACCTGGTGTCGATATAATGCCAAGTTCATACACAATCTGCATGTTCTCCTGTCAGCCACTCACTCCATCCTCCGGAGGGAAACCCAAAGCTCTTGCCAGTGTTTCTGGCCCTTCTGCCTCCTGCCGAAAGAAATGCTGCAGGAAAGTGCTGCTCCTCAGCACCGGCTATAACTCCGGTCATGGAGTCAAGTGAGACTGGGCACAGCCTTACGTGCTTTATTTGACTTAAGATGTTGGCATGTTACAGTTTCCAGCATGTGAAAGGGAAGGTGAAACAGGTTCTTCCGTAAGACTCTGTGAAGAAATTTGAATAGTGGCACAACTTTGTTTGGCACTTCAGACCAAAGGATAGAGCTGTAGGAAGCCTAGTGCCTAACCAGGATTGCAGAAGTCAGCGTAGCTGCAGTTTACCAGAACATAAGTACGGCATAGCTGTGCAGAGCAGGTACTTATAGCTGGTTTGACTCATTTAGTTTTCCTTCTCTGAACAAACACTATATTGGGGACAGACATATAGAAGCTGATGAAATAACAGACTTTCTTCACTTTAAGTAAATAAATATGGTAAAGATCAGTAAGAAATAAGAGGAAACCATTCTCAGAGATCCCTTCATACATGTTTTTCCTGTAGTAGTGATAAGTGATACTGTTTGAATCTTTCAGTGATACCGGTACCAACTAGTTATCAAGAGGTCATAAGTGTTTCAGGCTTGCTAAATCTTTTGCACAAATAGCCAGTGCCATTCCAGAGCAGTCACTTCGGTCTCATGGAGGAAACAGGACCTCTTCTTCAAAATAATTTCTGACAGTAGATGCTGCAAAGTAGACTGGTTCTCAGAGCACTGAGATCTCCTCTACATTTACCACCTTTGGCTCTCCTGTCCCACAGCACCTCATTTGGTCATCCTCTCCCCTTCTGGGACACACAGATTCCCTACTGAATACTCCTGTCTGCTCTGAGAAGAATCAGGTATTTCAAAGGATGTGAGAACACAGAGAGTTTCGAGCCTCTGCCCCTTGTTCTGCTGCAGAAGGAAGATTATGCAAGTAACATCTGTTCTGGGTTGCCAGAGAAAGGCAGGGGGAGTGTAGGGCCAGATGCTGCAGAGTCAGGAGGAGCTGAACACAAGATCTGTGTTGTGATTGCTGCAAACTGTTAACTGTCATAGCAGTGGCGCCTAAAATTTCTGAAAACACTTGCTACTGAGATATTATGGTGTTCTCAGTATATAACCCATCATCACCCTATATTCCCTTTCTGCAGTCTCTTGTAGACTGCATCTCCACACAGTTCCTGCTTACAAAATCTCCAGCCCTCCAAATAACTGATTTTCCCTTTGCAGCAGACTGCCAGGCTGCTATCTTCGACCTACTGATGCTTCCCACACAGGCCTCTGATCCCTCTGAACATCATCCCTTTGATACCTCCATTTTTTTACACCTACCTATGTCTGTTCCTTCCAGATGATTTTCTTTCAGATCAACACTGCTGCATGAACATGCAATTGGGCAGGAGTCCAATGGGTCTTAGTCCAGGCATTTGCTCTGATCTTGTGGCACATACCAGTGACCCAATGTCTCATGGACCATGGAGCCCTTCAATTGCTAGGTATTAATACTAAATGCAAAATGAAAAGAGTAGTTTCAGAACAGTATCTTCTAGAGTGCAAAAGCAAAGATTATTGAAAACTTAAAATAAAATCCCAAATGTTGGTATGGAACAAATATTCCCTGTATATTTTACTACAGGAACTTGTGGGTATCAAATGAAACCAGTCACCAGGTCCAGAATAAACAAAAGGAGGAATTGCTTCATAGAGCATGATGTTAAGTTGCAGAACAATAGGGGCATTATCATGTTTCTGATGGTTTTGGCCATTCTGTAAAGTTCAGTTCATTCCTTGATAAAAGTATGTGTTTAACACCAAAGTACATAGAATAGGTCAGAAGCTGGAATATGTCACATAAATAATGGAGCCACAGTTCTATAGCTCAACATTTTGAGAGAGAGCAAGCACATCGCACAAAAGCAAACCAAGAAATAAAACACTTTGTCATGCAAGGTCATGTTCTACAGAATAAGCAGGCTTTTAAGAAGTGATTTTCCTGTGGAATTTCAGTAAGGAATTAATGTGCATTAGGTGAGAGTTACCAATCTTGGCTATGATTTTTTTTGTTACCTTTCCTAAGATAAACTGCTGTCACAGTATTTTCTTGATTAAAAAAATCTGTTATACCTTCATAACCCTTTCCAACCGAATCTTAAAGCTGTCCTTTCATCTCTTATATTATTATTTTGAAGATATTATTAGCACCCATGATTGCTTTTCCTGAGTCATCTTCATTCAGTCTTTATAGTCTCTTGGGTTTAGGTTGTTTTAAACTATTTTTTCGTAGCCCTTTGTTTTTTAGAAGAAGATAGAGTTTTAAGGTGAGGAAAAGTGCAACAATGTAGCTAGGGAAAATATATGAAAGCTTTACAAATCATGAGCTAGGAAATGTGTGTCAAACTAGATACACAACTCCAGACTAAAAACAGATGAATGTCAGAAGAAGAACATCTGCTTTAAAAAAGCTGGCAGCAAGCATCAGCTGAGCCTGATCCTTTTTATAACTTCTGCTCTTTTGTTTATCTTTTTCTTTATTCTTTTGGCATTGTATGGCTCTAGCTAATATGGAAGGTTTTGTATAGACAGTAGGATGCAGCTGCTATCACATCATACAGGGAAAGTATACTTTATCGTCTATAACCAGGGGAAAAAAAAGAAAAATAATCAAATCCGTCAACTCTTTCAAAGTAGAATATGTGAAAAAATGATGTATTGCAACTGGGGCTGCAGACAATTGCTTAAGGATTAGATCTAGTTACTATTTCTTCTGAGACATTGATTCTGTTCAGATGTCTTCTTAATGATAGTGCTATCTATCAAAGCTACCTATTTAAGAGCGGTGACAATCTGTACATATTCTTGTCTTTAATTTCTTCGAATACGCCTATTTTTCTCTAGGTGGCAAAACTCATCCAAAAATTACACTAATGCTGCTCTACAAGTTAGTTACTGTATCGTTGTCTGAGGAAAGCCTCTTTATGCCTCAATCCCCCAAAATAACATGCAGGCTAGGCCACAGTTCAGAAATATGCATATGCTTAAGTCCTATAGACTGTCTCCTGCTCAAAGATATGGACATACAAGTACTTTGCTATAAGGATGGAATTAAAGACACCTCAACTCTCTACTCCTTTTGCACTTTTCAAGATGATTATCAACTTTTGAGTGACTAAGTTCTGGCTCTTAGGATCCTAACTGCAGAGGGCATAAGTACCCACAGGTTGCAGTCATTCCATAAGGAACTGAAATTGATCAGCACAGAAACTTGGATTTGTGTTTGCAGTGTGTGTACTTTGGAGTATAGGATTTGATATAGGCAGTAAGGGATGTTACATTTGAACTATTGAAGTGAGATCCCAGATGCCAAAGTAATTACAAATCAGAAGAATTGTATCGTTAGCAGGTCTGTACTGATAGAACTCAAAGGAAACTACAAGTATTAGCTGAGGATCTTGACCACTACATTTCTACAAGTTTATACCTCAACTAAAGAGGCCACTGAATCAAAGCTCTGGCATAAACCAGTATTTTAGAAAACAATTTAAAATGAAGCACTGATTGAAAAATAGTAATAAACATGTTCTGGGTTCTTGATTACATGTGGGGGAAAAAAGAGATTGGGAAAAAGGGCCAACTCTGGTTAAGACTGACCAAAAAGGGAAGAGGAAGGGAGAAGTGGTATAAGATCTATGAGGTAGACTGAGGGTGTTTTATTTAAATGGGGAAAATTCTGAACTGCAAAGTGAAAATAAAGGGCAAAACTGAGCAAATTTTTGAACACAGAAGTGTGGTCATGTGACTACAGTCTCTCTATAATCAGACATAAGTATTTACAAACATCATTTTGTCTAAAATAAGAACTTTATTTTTAGTTGAAACTAACTTCACGATCTTTTAGAAATTATTTTGCTGGAGTTGCCTTAAGGGAATACTTCTAAACATGTGTTTTGATAACAACTAGGCAGGTGGCCAGCTATGATCTCTACTTCTGATCAGTTAATTGCACATATCAGATTTGTTTCTCCATTCCCTTTCTTCCCACTTAGCCTGCTTTCTTTACCTCTTCTATAGAACAGTTAGATTTGAATTAGGAGTGTTGGATTTTTTTATACTGTTTTTTGCAACATCTAGCAAAACGTGGTAAAACATGGTTGAGACCTTACCATGCTTTAAGAGTAAAGGTTGGATAATAAAATGTGCTGAAGAGAAGGGCATGCTACTATGTATGTACATTTTTTAAAAGAAGGCTGAAAAACATCCGTTGGCTTCTGAAATACAAATTACAAAATCATGGGTCTATCGAATCTCCTGTTCTAGCTATGGGAACAATATTGCTGATCAAGCTCCAACAGCCTTGAGGGAAGTCAGTTCATTGACACAACTCCACCAGCACCTCTGGAAAGAATGCTATGTTATTAAAGTTTGCACGCTGGTGCAGTGCTTCAGCCATACTAACAGGTAGAAAAACTTGATGTAAAGGAGGGCAGAAACTTTATATTTTCATTCAATGAAACAAGGAACAATTACAAAGACACAGCTCTTTCGCTGTTGATTCACTGCTCTGATGTGTCTGAGGACAGCTAAGGGCTGTGAAACTTCAGTGCACAGTAAAGTAAGAAGCGCAATAGTGCCCTAGGGATGCTTATTATTCTTACTCTTCAAAAACACTTTAAATACAGAAACTTTTGAAGTTTCAGAACCAGGTTGTTTTGGTTTGGAATTCATACAGAATTGTTTTGCATTATCTCAAGTACAGTATTACAAACAATTATCTTTACATTATTTTTAAAGAGATACAAAAACATACTGGGGGCGGACTGGATGGCCATATGGCATAAAATGCCACTGCTCCTTCGATTTCATTTTAGCTATAACTTATACAACTGAGGATCTAACCCAGTGAGAAAAAGTAACTTGCCTCCAGTCATACCCATGTGATAGAACCAGGAACAAAACCACAACTTCTGACTCCCAATCACAAGTGAATTAACTAATACTTCCTACAGGGTGCATCTACGTTATCCTTGAGGACAACCTCAAAGCCAAATTCCCAACCTTCCACATTATCTAGATGCGGGAATGCCCTTGAGGCTTCCCTTAGAGTGATTCACCTGGTGAGCCAAGAACCAAAAATCTCCATTTTGCTTAGATCGTAGGGCACCTATAAGGGAACCAGTCAAAGCTGGGTCCTATGAAGAGCCACGGGGAAAAAACACAGACAAACAGCAATAAAAATTCAGTACCAAAGAAAAGCAAACCAAAGCTGTTTTCTCCTCATAAGTCATGAGGTCAAAGACATGCCAATGCAGCACATATAAATGGCAGACAGGGCTTTTTCCCTGAAAGTGAAAAACTGCTGGGGCTACATTCAAAGCTAGCGTTAACTAGAACAAGTTGCTCTGCGATGACTGTGCAGAGTGCTGCAAATTATGGTAAGTATGGTGACATACGCTGTGATAACAGTGAGCCAGTCTTTCAGGAAATGCCAAAGGGTCTTGATTTTTCTGCCTAAAGGTGCTGTAGTTGAAGTTCTTATGAACCTTATGACTACCAAGGAGATTGTCAGCACTGCAGCAGAGTGGGAGTAGGTATCAGCAATACACTCATGTGATAAGGCAGAAACAGTGCGTTAGCAATGCAGATCGTGCAGGAGGATGGATTTGGGTATTCTAAAGCATCTCCCCTGACCACAGGCCTGACCAGTATCATGGAACGATATCCCCCTAATGCTTTAGAAGGACGATGATCAGCCCTTCTGACTACGATGGGGGCCTAGACAGACAACTGCTCCTTCAGAGACAGTGCTGACCTGCCACAAAAGGCTCTGAAAATTGTCTTCCACCTCTATAAATCAGCAGGCCATCAATGATCACCAGCACACATCTGTCCCAGTAGATGTGTATGATGAAAGCTTGCAACTGCACTGATGTTTCTGGTGTGACATTTTCAATAGGATTTATTGTATTTATGTATTTACTGTATTTATGGTTCACTTAGAAAGGTTGTGGTTAGCACAAACAATGGTTGCATGGCTAGTGAGTGAGCTATGATGACAGCACTGCATTTCCTATGATGATTCCTCACTTCTTTTCTGAACCTCTGTTGGAGTGCCTATGGACTGAAGTAGAGGAAAGGTGACAGAATACGTACAGTGAAATGGTGCAGACAGCATGTCTATAAAGCAACATGGTAAATTGTTTGATGTATATGATACAAGTATGTTAGGCACAGCATGAATACTAGAAGATCCTTGTTAAGCATGGGGCAGGGATTTGTATAACCACTGTCAATTGCTTGATAGGTTTGATTGTTTCTTCTAAGAAACATCTCCACAGAGTTCTCATTTCTATCAGCTGACTATCCTGTATGGCCTTACCCAATGAAGCACTTTGAGAATGAATAGCAACCCTGGGCTTTGTTCTGTTTCCCTAAACATTCTTAAAATGGGATCTAACCTGCCTAACATAGAGCCTTCTCTAATTCTTGCCTAACCTTTAGGAGAAAAATGAAGCAACCTCCTTAAGAGCTTGAGGTTCTCACATAGTAAAAAAAGAATGGTAAACCTACCAAATATTTCTCAAGAAAGATTCTTTCCAAGTTCAGAAAAGTTTAAGCAATGAATTGGGAAGACAGCATCTCCCTCTGCAGGACTTCAGAGACACCTCTCTCTCTGGTTTCACAAATGAAACACAAGTGCTTCTTCTAGAAAGCTTTTAAGATACCTAAAAAGTGAATATAAACTGGATACCCAATTCCAGTAATTTCAGGTCAGATGCTACCCCAGTGATTTCAGTGATTAAAATCAAATGTCTAGTGAGTGGTCTAATGGATTTTAATCAGACCACTTGTGCTTGAATGCTTTGCTGGATTAGTGACTACAAGAGGAAGCATGAGCTGATGATCAGAAGGTGTAAGTGAAGTGTCATGTTACATAGGTTCTATTTCTGGCTCTGGTATTAGTCTGTTCTGTGCCTTATACAAATCACAATATATATGTATTATCCTCTTTTTATATAAGGAGAAAATATTATTATCAACCTTTGAAAAACTACTGAATCATATGTGGTAATTATTACACACTTCTGATCAAATTTTGAGAAAGCTGTAGAATAGGAAATGGCAGATTGTTCAGGCTTCCAGGCTCCACAGTGAAAAATAGTGTCATAAATGCAAAATGCAAGGCGTAAGCTTTAGAAGGTGAAATTGGTAATAATTAACCTTACTTCTCTTTTTCATATGTACAAAAGAAAGATCAAAGACCTCTAATAGACCTTCAGGACTTGCTTTTGCTTAAAATCCAGAGAACTAAAAGGTGCTTTCTGTGAACGGCATTGTTCTTAAAGAAAAGCACCTTTGAAATTAGCAGAAAAATGTTATTTCAGTGCTGTACAGCTCACCTGTATATTTCAACATAAGCATTTCCAGTTTTACCATGAAAGCAACAAATGGACTGTTACCAAAAAGTCTTCCAGTGAGTAGGGGGAAGGTGTATGTCAGAAGAGTGCAAATTAATGTTAAAATAGAAGTAAGCAGCCTAGATAATTTTCTTTTATTTATAATAGATGGAAGTGGAAATTAGAGAAAGGGAGAAATTTATGGTTTGTTTACATATTTTTCCAGCAGTGTATTCCTGAAAGTCGGATTCATTACCTGCATGATACTCCTTTGTACCTGCAACACCTCTCCATCTCAATTACCAGAACATCCCCCAAAGGCCTACCTGTAGAGATGATCCAAAACAATATTTAAACTATGTCCAACTAACAACAAAATTACATTATCTAGCACCCCTTATAAGGATCTCGAAGCTTTCTGGAAACGTTAATTACCATCACTATGAAGCACAGTGCTCACTACCGTGCCAGTGCTGTCCACAGTACATCATCCCACCAGCAGAAGGCTCCCTAATCTACCGAGTGCAGCCGAAGCACCCCATGGGGGCGGCGGGCAGCGGGCTGGGGCGGGCTGGGCGGCGAGGGCCCGGCCCCCGTCGGGCTGCCGAAGGACAGAGCGGGGGAGCCCGCCCTGTGGCTGGCAGGAGACAGCGGCGACAAGGAGGAGGCTGCAGCCCCCAAAAGAGGCCCAGAATGAGGAATCTCAACAGGACACTTACTTTATCGCTCTGGCACTCGACTGTCCAGTACCCATTACTGCTGATTGTTTACTTTTGGTTTTAATGCTCAAGGCAACCATGACTAGCATGTTTCCTCTTTTTACTTTTGCCTTTTAAATGAATTCTCGGTTACTCAGTGTGCAAATATTTGCAGGAATCTACCAATGGCTACCAGTTGACATGCTGCTATCACTTTCATCTGCACTTGTGGTATGCCCAAAATATGGGGTATACGGTTATCAGAACTTTAGTGATATCTTCAATATGGCTGATTATCCTAAAAGCCATCCTTCTTGATATTTGTATGTTTTATTAACAGCTGAAGTACAGAGGGATGAATTAATCTTTGTGCCAAAAGCTACCCTTGCCTCAGATCAGAGAAATACAGTGCTACATTTCTTCTGCATTTCCTCTGTACCGGAACAGTGCAAGTCACAGAGACTTGAGAATTCCCCTGCTTTCCAGGGCTGCGCAGGACCCTCCAACAATTCTTGTGTCTATGAACTGCAGCAGCACGGAGAATGTCTGTCAGTATACTTTTACTCCCCCAAAAGCCTCCCCCTGCTCACAGCTCAATGGCAACCACTCTGAATCTACCCCAGCTAAAAAATGCCTTTACACTAAAAAGCTTCTGAGAGTTCCTTATGGCAGCTTTACAGCTCATTTACGTAAAGGAATCATGAGCCACAGATGAATCAGGCTCAAATAAAATGATTTGCAAAAGGCCACACAGAAAGTAGCAGGACATGAATCAGGGACTGAGAGCATGCTCCATTGTGCTTGATTTCGCCAGTGCAAAAAACCAATTCCAGTGCATAAAATACATCATTTCCTCGACTCCAAACCTCAATGAAGAGAGAAACAAAAGTAGTTTTCTGTCATATATTACAGCTGCCTTGCAAACCGACCCAGAACTTTATGGAAAATTGCAACTTCCTGTTGCAGACAAAATTATAAAGCATCTTTTTAAGAAAATCTTATAGTTACACTATTCTCCCTTCTTGGGAGGAAACTTTAATGTAAGGAAAACTTTGAAGTGAGCCTTGGGTTTGTTACAATGGACTAACCCGATTAGAAATCATGCAAACTCTTGTTGCTCTTTAGCTGTATTCCCCCACAGGCTGTATTATAGCTCTCTAACCAGTCCCACAGCATTGAATGATGTCATGGGATCTGCAGCTCAGCGAGATGAAAGGGATAAAGCGGAACCCGCTGGCACTGGGGAAAGCTTCCAACACACAATCCACAACACATCTTGGGAACTCAAAAGCTACAGATCCAGCCACTCAACTCCGAGCGTTTCAGAATCGTGTGCGTTCTTCCAGCACAAGCAAGGAAAGGGGGGGAAAAAGGCTAGGGATCGATTTTTAACAAAAGAACCAGAGTACTGAAAGGCAGAATTTAAGAGTGCAACTACCTGCTGCAAAAGGAGCTTTTTTTTCCCTCTCCAAAGCACTGCCTTTGATGTATGGCAACTGATCACTGATCAGATTACAGGCATTTGGTCTCAGTGCTCGTCTGCCTTTGATCTGCATGGTTAATTTTATTTTCCCGGATTTGGAGTTTCGTCTGGGCTTGTGCTGACATACTTTTTTTTTTTTTTTTTAAGGAGGTAAAAGGATTTAATACAGAAGCTCTGGCAGTGTGAAATTAAGCTGCAGAAAGCCTGGGCACTGGAAAACATCATCAGATAACAGGTACTGTATTTTGTATTTTTTTTTCAGTTTTGTGTTGCAAGATTTTAAGAAAATTATAAAGTTCACATAAACAGTAATACTACACATCATTGTATACAAAATTTGAAGGATTATATATAATTTATGCAGCATTTTATTTGCAACTCTTAGACAGAATTACATTGAGAACAGACTGCCTAGAATATATAGACAATTGAAAACTGAAGAAAAATCAATTTTTTTTCAATGTTTTTGGGGTATGTAAGATTTTGGTGTGCACTGCTCATTCCTACTGTCTGTAGTTTTGTGAAGTCATGTTCGAATACAAGTATTACATGACTTAGGGGAGCATTTATTTTCTAAGAAAAGACCAACTGTATTTCCTTCACACTGTGCATACTTTATTTGCTCTCCGTGCTTTTATTAGACTGTGACTTCTTCAAGTAACACTTTTAATCCTAATAGTTCCATGCTTCAGATGAAAAAAATCTCCTCTTCAACAAGTTCTTAGAACTAAACTTATAAATACACCATCCTTATATACAAAAGAGAAATTATTTTATTTCCAGATTGAAGAGATGATAGTTCAACCATGCCATATGAAAAGAAATCTTGATAATAAAGTAACATTTTAACCTGATTATAGAAGATTCCTTTAAGACATTTTAATAAAGAAATTAAAGAAATTTTAGGCTTATTCAGAGCAAACACCTTGTTTTGCTGAACTTCATGGAAGTTTTGCTCCTGTTTCAGTGAAGCAATTTCCATTCACATTATTTTGTATTCTGTTCCTCAAATTCAAATTTATGAACACGTACTGTGTTTAAGAAAATTTAAAACACCTACTCCAGAAATTCATTGTAAAGGAACAATCATTAGAAGATTAGGATTATTCACTATACATTTGCAGTTTTAAAGGGCCAGGTTTTTGGGTGAGTTTGGGCCAAATCCATGAGCATTCCATGCCTGCAGCTGAAGCCACTCTGTTAAAATAAGACTCAAGCTTCTTCTGAAGGTATTTAAATATAATTTAGATTTTCAGAGGAACTTAGAACCCATAATTGGGGCCAGACTTGCAAAGAAGTCCAACATTCCAGACACTGAGCTCTTTGAAAATCTATTCTTAATGGTGGATAGTGAGTTCTTCTGAAATACTGACTTTAGACATACATTCTTAAATTTAAGTGTATATACATTTTTCAGTACATCTGTTTATTAATGAATTGCAACTAAAAGTCAACGTAACTGATAGCTGTTAAGCATTGTTTGAAAGCTATTCTTTAAGAGGTTTAATCAGTCCATGGGACCCTCAGATGTTCATATTTCAGTATGCATGACAGTAACATGCAAACCCAAATTTTAACAGTCTGCTTGCATCTGAATGAGATTAAGTTATCAACACTTCCAGATAAATATAGTCAGCTTTCATTAGTCAGTCTGCAAACTTTGCTTCTTCTAATTAAAAGTATATTTGTATATATAAATTTTAAATGTACTGAATATCAAGAGATAGTATGCCAGACAGAGATTAAGTAGGCCTGACTTGGTATCATTTACTTTTCTATGCCACCAATTAATTCATATTCTGACTTAACAAGTCAATTACATTATAAGGAAAGTAATTAGCACTGCATGAATAATGTGCATATAGCTGTCAAGGAAGAATATTGTTTAAGGCACAGCCAACGCAAAATTCAGTATTTTTTCTGAAATGACAATAATGTACTAAAACGTGTTTCTGTAACCCTGAAAAGATGGTCTTATTTATTAATTCTATACTTCATTGATGAGCTTCTATACCTTTCCACTCTTCTCTTGCTTGTTGCTAGTTTTCTAAGATGTACATTTATTTTCTGAGGAAAATTGTTTCTAAACCATGCCTCTGTTTGCTGTAAAGAAGAGAGAGAAGCAAATTTAAAAAATAATATAAGGATTCTTTTTCCTTAGAAGTCAAAATAACTATGTGAGTCTACTACAATTAAACTATCACTATAAGGATCTGACCCATCACACAATGAGTAAAGCTGCGCACAGAAGTAACACTGGTTAATCAGATAGATTACACTTATGAGTAGGACTTCCATATAAAAATATTTGCAATTTTCAGGCCCTAGAAATGCATTTCAGAAATAAAAAGATTTTTTTTTTCATTTTGTAGAAAGTCCTTAGGATTTTAGATAATCTTTCCACATACTTAAACATAGATGGGCGTTAACCCATTTAAACTGGAAAAATATCTTTGCTTGTCTGTAAGACTGAAATGAAAGCACAGTTGGACATATTTAAGGGGGGGGAGAGGATTTTCAGCATTTTTGTTATTTTAAATAGCACTTCTCTGACAGTTTAGTCTTTCATTGATCTGATTTTTAAAGATGAAATAATAATAATTCTTGGCACTTACGACTTTGCTTTTACAAAGTGCTGTATAAACAATAATTAATCCTCAGGCTTAAGTTTTCACAAAGAAAAAGTTCACAACACTTTCTCAAGCAAATCTGACTAGGAAACTCATATTATTTATTTATTAAAATAGCTTGAGCAATTTCTGATTATAAATAGAGCCATTTCCAAACAGTGTGTCTTAGATAACATCATAAACATATTTTAAGGTTTGTAATAGTTAAGACTATCAAAAGACACTGCACAGTTATACTGACATCAGTTTCCAACAGCTGTCATAACAAGAGTAGATCTATCTCACAGTTGACTGGGGGAACTGTGTTAGCATTTGAGATATGGAGATAACAACTTCCTATTGCTGTACAATTTCTGCTTCCACATCAGATCTGTCACACAACTTAGTCTTATCAAAGGGGTCAGCTGAAACTACTTTCCAAATATTTCTTTTCTGCTTTCTCTACCGTAGTGAGAATCTCTATACTTGCATCTATACTAGTCGCTCTAACAGTTCACTTCTTCCGTTTCCTTAGAAGCATCATCATGATTTAAAACAAAAGAAACCCTGGCATTTTCAACATCTTTCAATGAGGAAGGGAATTAACTCATCCATTTTACCTTTAGAGAAAATATTTTACATGCTATAACAGAGGCTTAAATGTTTAAGTTTCAGTGTTACATTGCTCTTAATTCATTGGCATAGTAACCTGTCTGATGAGAAAGTCTTAATGTTTCTTTATATGGTAATCCTCAGTGTTTAGTCAACACTTTAAGAACTCTGGTATGTTTTAATACATCTATTATGTCTAACTATACTACTTTAAAAGGAGTATCTGAAACACACATGATGACTCTACTAAGAAAAACTCACGGAATACATTCCATTGGTGTCTACAGAAAACAGATAGCATACAAAACAGTTGTCTGTAAACAGCGAGAGGATGTAGCATGCTCAGTGCTGTGCAGCAGCTGCCTTTCACAACAGATGCGCCGCTGTTGTGCTGCAGCATGCCATTCCTCACTGAAATTCCAGCCTCTTGCAGAGCTCCTTCTGGCAAGGGTCCTGAAGTAAAACTCTCTTTTGAAGGCCCTTTATAAGATAGTTACATGAAAATCTCTGTAAATTCTGAGTTAGTTAATTTTTTTAAAATTGAAAACAACTAATTTTGCAGCAACCATTTGTCTCTTCACAGACATCTTGCTGTATTTCAGTAAGCGCTAGTTGTTTTTATAGAAGTCCACATGGCTGGTGAACTACAAAATTTTATCTCTGTGAGAAGGTCCCAAAAATTCTATTTACTTGAAAATGCTTTACTGCCAAGTATAGCCATTGGCTCGTTCTCTTCAGAACCTCAGTTCCCAGTGTATCCATACAATTGTCTAGACTGTAGTGCTATCATTAACCTTTTCATTAGAAGTAAAACTAATGACCTGAAATCCCTGCAGTAGCAGTTCTTTCACCAGGGTCTCCAAGATCGGTTTTACCGATGTTAGAATATCACTAACTTCAGGAAAACTCCTAATTTATGTCACACTAAGTAGCAGTAAAGTGCACCCTTTTTAATGACTGAACAATTTATTCTCTGTGAAGGGCTGGATTTCTGAACTCGCATTTGGTATTGACACTATGCTTACAGCTGGGTAACTTGTTACCTGCAGAATGGAAAAACATTTCAGATTCTGAGCTAGCAGGACAAAAAGCTACTCGAGTACTTTGGAAAGAATTTTGCACTGCACTGTCAGAGGGCCTCCATCATGCTTTTTGGGAGGGATAGGCAGAAAGCAGTTTGGTGAGTTACAAGGACTCCTTCTACGCTCACCCTCTGAATGGCAGCAAAGGGTTTTGGCCAACCCGTTTAACAACAGCCCAAAAGTCTGTGGCTAGGCAGCCATAAGCACTTACAAGCCTGGGCTCCTACTGAGGGAGATCACCCACACCAAGGCTGCAGCCCCCAAAGCCCAGGCTGCCTCTGGAGACAGGGTGGCAGCCACAGCCCGCAATAAACCACCTAGGCGTGCACCGCGAGTCTCCACCACCCTCCTGGTAGGATAAAAGGGACCCGAGTGCCTCATTTGCGGTTCACCCTGTCTCGGCACCACTAGTAGAAGCCGCACCCCACCACTCACCACCAGGCGCGGATCTGCCGACAGGGAGGAGACCTAAGCGGGAGGCGGGCAGCCCCTCACAGAGGACGAGGCCCCTCCCGCCCCCTGAGGCGGCGG
>VYZM01022203.1:9802-23494 GCA_013398915.1 Dromas ardeola | reverse complement strand
CCTCTGTGGAAAGCGCAGGCTGCGGGGGAGGAGGGAGGGGAGGCGGAGGGGGGGGGCTCCGCTGGGTGCCTTCCTCTCCGGGATGGCTCCAGCTCTGCCGCTCTCTAACCGACCCCGAGGCGTCCTACGGTGGGTACGAGGGGCACCGCGCAGCCACAGAGAGTCGCAGCTGATGTTGCAGATCTCGACAGCCCGAGAGTATCTCACCCCTCCCCGCTCCCGAGTGCGGCGAACAAAAAGCCCTTGAAAGTCGTGCTTTCTTCTTGACAAGCTCTTCTCGTGTCTACTGCATAAATAAGTTGCAGTTCGCTTCAAAGAATTTTGGAGCTGGAGTTGAAGGAACAGGAGCTAGTAACTTTTTCTCTTGGCTGGTAAGGGGTTGAAAAGCCACAATTATGGTTCTGTTGAAAAGCCTTTGATTGTTTGACTTCCTTTTCTGATGTCTGTCTCCATTGACCTGACCTGGGACTGAAGGTTTTACCTGATATTCTTGAAAAATCTTGATACTTAATACCTATTTACCGCCTTTATCCTTACAACTACCTTAAATGAATGCTTTTATCAAATTAACAAAGGAGTTCAATAGCATTTAGTATAAGCAAAAATGGCATATTGATTCAATTGGTAGTTAGATTTGTTAAGTACTGCGTAATCTCCTTCAAGCACACCTTCACCATCACATGTAAAACAAGTTAGCTGGAAGCTTTTTTATCATATAAGCAAAGGTGGGGGTTTTTTTAGAAATAGAAGTAAACTTCTTTATTAGTTCAGTAATAAGACGTTTAAATTGTCAGTTAAGGAGGTAATAAATTACTTTTTCTCAGTTTCCACAACTTGCAATTGCAATCCTAATAAAAGAGAATGCTGAGAATGAAGACGTTGCATGCTATCCAAATCTGTGCTATCCAAAACTGCTGAAGGGTGGCTGGATAAATGTAACACATTGGCATTGCACCATTGCAATAGTTACTGTGTTAATGCTTTATAATTTATGATTCTTAAAAATTACTTTGAGAAGAGATGTACAAAGTATACTTTGCTATAAATGAAATACGAATCTAATATTGGCATTCTCGTTTTGTTTTATTACTTATTCACATCTCTAAGTACAAATATGTACAAATGTATTTCTATGCTGAGGTTTCATCTAGCAAACTAGTCTCCTAGAAGTTGAGATGAGTGAGATGTATTAAAAAGGAGCAACATTTTTTACCACAGTTTTGATGTTGAAGCAGAGAATTATTCATTATTTGTATGAATAGTCTCATCAATGGGATTAGGAGTTCTTGTGTGAATCACAGGTTCTGATCCTGTAAAAAGCTTTGTTTTAAGTGTAGGAAAAATGTCACCACATTGCACCTTTGTTATGGTGCTTCACTCTAGTTTCTAATTAATGATAGTCTGGATCTGTTGAAGAACATGGATGATAAACTATTTTACATAATTTTACTGGCATGGATTTGGAACATTGCTTGTAAGTAGCAAAACCAGGGATGAATTATGTAGTTCATTCTCAAGTTCTGCTTATTATACCCTCTTTGAGGCACTGGGATATAATGCATTTTGTAAATGCTGTATATGATAGCGAAGACACTGTAGAGATGCTTCTTTGGGGTGTTAAATTATCATCACCATTACTCCCGTAAAGTCAGGTACTTCAGCTAACATAACTCAAAGCATATAGTACTCAGAAGGAGCACAAATATTTCCTGGCTATGTGTAAATCTCCTTTCTCTCCTCCCTCAGCGCCTAAAATAGATATAAATATTTTCTATTACCAGCAATGTTACAACTTTAATCTGCTATCTCTGTCTTTACAAGTCTATAAATAAATTCTTAGCTGCCTAATTTTGGACAAATTTCATGTATGGCAGCTTCTGAAAAATACAGATTTATTCAACACAATATTTCATGTAATGAATGCTACGTAGCTGACAGTATTATTATTTTTTTTCCCACATGGGCCCTTGGAGTGGCCCATGAGCCGTTGGAGCAGATGTGGTCAGACAAGATCTCATTTACTTCACAAAGCAGAAGAGTACAAGGGTTTTGGGCAAGGTGTAAAGGGGAGGTATTCTAGAAGTATGAGACAGAATAACAATGTGTAGTTCTGTAGTGGAGGTTCTTGTCCCTAACTTTTTCCCTTTGTCTTTATTACTGCAGCAGTGTAAGTACTTTCCCTTCTCTTGTTTCTTGCCCGTGGGGCACTGACTCTGCCAAAGCCATCTGCCACTCCTTGTCATTTTATTGCATGCAGTTGACAGCTGCAGGTGGGAAACAGAGTGGTTAGTAGGGAGCTGAGATCCTATTTGTTGGATATTAGAGACCTCTGTTGGCAAGATAAGATGATTATATTTTCATCCCTCTTGCTCATCCAGAACTTCTCAGAGTACTCTTTGCCAATGTTACAGACAGCATGAAAAGTGGTTGTCAAGTATGAATGTCAAATCAAATAGGGGAAACTAATAAGACCTAGGAAAGTTAAGTGAATTCGAAGTTGGGACCCTTCACCTCTCCTAAAGTTTCCCTTGGAAGATGGATGATGTTGACTCCAAATTTTGATGCTTATATGTATGAGAAACCTGCTAGTAGGCCGTAATTTAATCATGCTGCCTCGAGTCTTGAGGTGATTTGTCGTTCATGGTGAAACTTTATTTTTTGGAGAGAAGGAAGAAATATTTTTCTGACAGACTGACTTTGAAATAGAGTGATGACTACTGCCCAGGAGAGCAAGTAAACGTGGGAGTAAATTTTGGAGGACAGTGGATTCTAGGACCCTGGAAGGTTGGAAGTTCTTGCTTCCACAATACATTTATTACATGTTCCCATTTTTTTGTTTGATGCTGCCCTCTTTATACATATGCATAGTAAGCCCAACGAACCTTAAAACTATGCAACCGCATTTCTTAATGGAAGTTCTGTATCTTGAGTTCAGTACGTTACCAATGATGATTGCTTTTCAGCGAGTATTTTGGGCAAGCGTATTACTGTTAACCTAAAAAGATGCATTTGGAATGATTTACTGACCTCAAGAATAGTGTCCACCGTTTTCTTTCATTTAATAAAAATGAGGATAATGCAACTCAGCATTGTAAATATCAGTATCCACATAAGAACAAATAATGCTTAAATGTATTGAACTTTGGTCTATTTGCCTCTATTTTAGAGGCAAAAAATTCTTCTAGTTGCTTCTTATTTGAATGCATATGAGGTGAATGGCTTGTGTCCAACAGACATCAGTGTAATGCCACTTGATATAAAGAGAGAACAAATTTGCCCAATGGCAACCTATTATTAAGTGCTGCAGTGTCTGCTTTTTAAGCAGGGCTTGTAACCAAAGTGGAGACAGAAACAGGAAACAAGCAGCTGGCACAGTTATGTCTCCTTCGGGACTTGCTTTCAGTACAATGAGTTATTAATGTGCCTTAACCTTTCCCATTATTTTTATCAAAATGTCATGAAAAGAAACCGTTTTCTTATACGTTCAACTTAATCATAAGTTATTTTTTTATTGTACACCAGTTAATTTCTTTCTCATATGTTATAGCCAGTATATAGTCATTGGGGTTTTTTTGGTAGGAACTGGGACAATAAGCACAATGATTGTATGATACGATACCACAGGCATTTATACATGTATACTGAAATGATTGGAACGTGTTTTCGTGCTACTAAACCTACTGAAGTGCACTGAAGTTTAAGGCCCATAGACTTGCAAGCTTGTTTTGGAAGATCTGATGATTATAAAAGACAAATTACCTAGAAGATATCTCATATTACATCATAGACCTAAAGCCATGAGATTGCATCATATACACAATGGTCAGTCTACAAATTTGAAGCACAGTAAAATGTGTAGATGAGTTGGAGAAGTCTGTAATAGTTTGATGCTAATTCTCAAATACCCGATTTTGGAAATTTACTCTGTGTTTTGGAAGTCCTGATGTTTGAAGGTGTTGGGTTTGGCAAGAGTATAAAAAGGCAGCAGATTTTCTTTTAAATAGAAAATATTTCACAGGTGCAAGAAAATGTCCACAC
The DNA here is from genome assembly GCA_013398915.1 of Dromas ardeola. Taxonomy (NCBI): domain Eukaryota; kingdom Metazoa; phylum Chordata; class Aves; order Charadriiformes; family Dromadidae; genus Dromas; species Dromas ardeola. Next base: position 19,456 of record VYZM01022203.1, on the reverse strand, counting down.
CTAAGTCAACAAAATGTGTTTTAATACAGCATGCTTCTCCATGTGCTTTCTATGTTCTAAAAATCTTTGACGTACATGCTATATGATCATCGTGTAACAGATATGGCGACTCCAAAAGCTGAGATACGAGTTATCAGCCTGACCAGCAACATTTTTAATACTGCTTGTTATTCTGTACTGCCTTCTGTTAAGAGCTGGCATTTGGGTTTTTTTATCCAATTGTAACCCTATAATATTACAAACATAAAAGCACATTGTTAGCTTTGTTTCAATATTGATTTAAATAAATTCTTTATATGTTAACTAACCTTTTTACAATATTAAGTCTTCCAGTTATTGCATATTGAAAAAATATATAGGATGAATGTGGCTTCAATACATAAAGCTAATATAGTTTTATTGCAATAAGATAGCAAGTACTGAATCTGCTGGCCGGTTAATCAAGCTATTCTTAATTTTCATTATTTTTCCATACTTCAGGTGACCTGCTCAGAAAAACTGAGACTGTTTAGATTATGCTGCAGCTCCATATTATAGATCGTTAGGCTTGGTACAGCTCACCGATATTGTTTGTATTGATAATTCTACATGAAACAACATAAAAATATACAATTATTATGATATTCAATTTCTTTTTTGATGTGTCACACGTCTATTTTCACAAGCAAAAGTAAATCTTAAAATTTAAAATAAAACATACATTTAAACTTATAAAGAATCCTATAGATGGTCATAATTACATTAGAACTGTGCTATGTTCCATTTTAACAATATTATTATTAAGGAATATAATGATTATAAATTGATTGACTTAGAATAATTACTTGACATTCATTTCTAAGCAACTCAGTTACATTTGCGGCTTTATTTCACTTGCACGCTTGTGTAAAGGTTTGTCTCCTATAGCAATTTAGAAAGTATATAAAGTATTTAATTTTTTCCACTGAATACCATTATATGAAATCAAGAAGTCAATGGGGATTTTTCTCCCAAATCCCTTTCATTTCAGCATGATTATTTCAATATTTAATCAGTTTGTATCACTTAGCTTTTAGACTTTTAGCTTTATTGTTTTGTCTTCTCTGAATCAAATGAAGTCAAGTTTGTTTTGCAGGACTCCTTTTCTGTCATATTGCATAGAGAGTTTGTTGTATTACTGTTCTTTTTTAATCTTTTCATGACATTACATCTCTTGAATTTCTGTAGCATTCAAAATGTATAAAAATTGAACAGCAGCAAGCTTAATTCTTTCCTGATACTCTTTTTTCCAAGGTTACTGAGGTGCAAAGTCTCAAAATTTGTCTTCTGTCTAATCTGTTTTTTCTTACAAGATCTTCACTTCCTAATCAGCCAGAAGAAAAATTTATTAATGATGTGTGGTTTTTATCCATCTTGTTGCTTTCCAAACATAGATAAGAAACATTTCTTTAAACTTCTGTGTTCCCTTAACAGTATTTTTACTGTCTTTATCCACTGTTTCGTCTTTGCTATTACTAGAAATTGTTTTGGACCTATATGCTTTTGTTGTTATACACTTCATTTTCTTTGCAGCACTGTCGTCTTATCACTGTCAGCTTCTCATGCCAAATTTGTGCCCTTAATAACTTTGAAGTTTGTTGCCTCTCATTTTCCATTTTTCCATTTGTTCCACAGTACCTTTTACATCAAACTGTTGTATTTGGGTCATCCAGAATTCTTTGAGATTTCTCATTTCATGTTTCTCAGCTTTATGTTTGTATTTGTATTATTTGATGATATGTCTTCTTTTTTACCCGTGTTGACATGCATATAATCTAATAACTGTCATTGGCCTATAGACCCAATGGTCTATAGGCGATCCATCATTAAGTGAGAAATAACCATAAAAATGTAATCTTGGCTTTCCTGTAGAGTGCTGGCACACCTCTTTGCGTGTTCTGCTCTTCCTAGCAGACTTTATCTCTTTCTACACTTCAAAATACAATTTATCTTAAAAGATATCAATAGTGGCACTGAAGTACACTTTCTTCTTATTGATTAGAATTTGTTCATTAGGGTATTCATGCAGTAAAATGTGAAGTTGTGTGTTAATTATAGTTTATGTTCATTCAGTTTTTATGGTTTTTGAAGTGTATTATGCTTGTTATAGTTCTATATTGTAAAGTGTTTTGCAACCATTCTTAACTTTTTTTCTATACTACTTTCCTTACATTGTGGGTTCCATCCTTTCATTTGTCAGTGCCTTCTACTCTTAAATGATAAAAATTACTTATCTTGTCTTTTAAAACATTATAATTAGACATCAGTCATTAACCTCTAAAGTAGGCCGAAAATGTTTTAAACATTATTTTTCACATCTAGCTGAAAGCAATGACATTATATTACAGTCATATAAGGTATGCAAATTAGGATCAAATTCAAATAGCATGTTATGTGGACTGGATTTATTTATTCTTGTTATTGTTGCTATATAATTTGGATTTCTGAACTAAAAGTTACACTTGAGTTTCCAGGTAACCGACAAAACCAAAACATAAGAAACTGGAAATTAACGCAAAGACTCAAATAAACAAATGGAAAGTACGCAGAGAAAAAGTGTTCTGTTGGCCAAGCACAATATTCTTAATGATTCTTGGGGTGCAGTTTGTTGATTTAATAATCAAAAAAAACTAATCCCAAATTAGAACTTCCTTTCCATGAGGGTTTCATATAGTTCACCTTCATTTGTTTTGTCGTTTGTTTGTTACCACTTCTTAAAAAATAATTAAATAAGGCTTTATGGACTGTTTTTTCCTCTTTTTCTGAGATTACAATAAAAATTCTCTGAGGTAGCATGTGATTTGGTTATGCTGTTTGAAATGTATTCTATAATACCTTCTTTGCTTACCAGATTATAAACGATCATGTTAACACATCTTAAGAAGTTAGTATTCCTTAGGTAAGCGACAGAAACAGATTCTGTGTATGCCTCTAGTTCGTTGCAGAATGAGGTAGAAGAGGTTATCGTAGCCACTAGACAAACCCATTCTGCTCCATGTTGCAACACAAAAGGAACATTCTCATGATCAGCCATGTCTTGGCTGATATGTGGCATGATTGAAAAAATTGATTTTTGTCTGTTGATCGTGTACTTAGTTGGGCATCTAACGAGGAAGCAAGGTATGTTAGGGATGTTAGAAGATTTTAGATTTACAAATGTTGATCTCTAATCTAGACTGATAGCAGTCTCTTCTCCTTTTGAGAATTAAGGCTATAGAAACTTTATGTATATTGCCTTGTCATCTAAAAAAGAACATGATTTTTAAAGTGTATGTTTGTTGTTTAGCTTCCAGGAATCCATCTGAAATATTTTAATGTCATTAACAGATACATATTTTGACACGCTGAATGACATGAAGTATTATGGACGTACGACTTTTGCAATTTAACCAACACTGTGAGATACAATGATTTTTTCTTTTTCCCTTTATTTTTTTCTAGGGAGAAAGATTCAATTGTAAGAAATGGATGCTAAAGGATTACAAGGAGAAGATAAACTGAAGATGCTCATAATTTTACTAGCATATTTGGTAAGTTAATTTTTTTTTTTTCCCCAGGATGAATGTTGAAAAAACTGTATTAGACTTAGGAATGGTTTCTTTTGTTTTACGTATTACTGTTAACACTAAAAGTCTTAAACGCATATATGCAGACAATGACATATGCATTTTATCAATTTAAAAGTGAGCTTGGTCAACTGATTTGTATTATTTCTTGCTACTCCTCACATGCAATTAAAAACATTTTACTTTGTGAGCCTGTTCATGGAAGAAGGACTGGACTAGGACAGAAAATATAGGTGAATATAGTGCTATAAAGGTAATACTGCTTCACTTCAGAGAGATGGCAGGAATTCTAGGCAGTTTGCAGTGGCCGTCTCTTACTACAGTATGCTAATATAGCTAGTTTAAGAGTTTGGAGTATTCAGTTTATCCACAGAACATAGCATAGCACACAATTACATTGCCTACTAAGCGTATTTCAACTCTGGCTTGCAGAGACAAGCTCTAGAAGTAAGGATAATTAACGCTTCATAGCTATCAAAAAGGCTTTGGTCTTTCTGAAGAGACTAATACACAAAGTAAGAATTTAGTAGCAGTTGTGGAGAGCACTTTCTGTGATGGAAGCCTGTATGTAGGCATTTAATTTAAAATTCTATTGAGGGAGCTCACAGCGTTTGCTAATGTTCCTGGGTAGGATTCCAGTGATTATACTGAGACTTTGCATGGCTGATATTACTGCTTATGGTATTTCTCATAACCTTAGTTTCTGTTTTCGTCAGATAATGTACTTAAATGCCTTTGAAGGCAGAAATTGGATTCTCTTATTGGGCCCATTAAGTATAAAGTGATAATGAAATTTAGAATAAATAGTATTCATACAGGTTTGGGGTCCTTTTTAAATTTCCAAAAGGTTTGAGTGACCTTTTAAAATCTCTACATATTTATGTTTAAAGGAATAGATTTTAGTAGTTTATTCAACTGTAATAGCATCATTAAAATTTTAAAATCACAAATAAATGAAACACAGCAATATAATGTAATGTGACGTAGCTTAGTGTCATGAAAAGTGTAGCTTTAGGAAATGGTCATATATATTTTTCATAATGTTGAGTAAGGTGAGGAACTTAAACTCTTGTTCAAACAATTAAGTGTTTTGACATTACACAAGTGCCAAATATCAAGCAGGTCTTCTAAAAACTGTAAAATTATTGTAAGTCACTGAGTACTGAGAACCTTTAAAATTCAGGCCACTTATCCATATTTGGAGTTAGATTATTAACTTTCATTGCCATATTTAAAGTTTTTTATAATGCAGAAAGTTATTTTTAAGATGGGAATATGAATTTATTCCTCAGATTTAGAGTTCATATAAATTATATGTTATTCACAGATTAATTGATTAATTATATTTTAGTGAGTTTACTTTTTTTACTTTTTTTTTTTTTTTTTTTAGCTAAGTAGGGTAATTTGTGAGACTGGAGATTGCAGAGAGCAAGAATTTAGGGACCACACTGGAAACTGTATCCTCTGCAAACAGTGTGGACCTGGAATGGAACTCTCAAAGGTAAGCAAATCATGCTTTCTTGAATTTACTTTGTTTCCAATAAATGCATTTACATATGTGGTTAAAATAATAGATATCTGTAGTTATATGGAGATACTTTTTTATGATTTTGGCATTTGAACCTTTTACAGGTGTGTTTTGTTGTTCGGTTTTTTCGTGTTTTTTTTTTTTTTAATAGAATGTGTTGGGTTGGAAGGGACCTTTAAAGGTCGTCTAGTCCAACCCCCCTGCAGTAAGCAGGGACATCTTTAACTAGATCTGATTGCTCAGAGCCTCATCAATCCTGGCCTTGAATATCTCCAGGAATGGGGCCTCCACCACTTTTCTGGGCAGCCTGTTCCAGGGTTTGCTGGTTCTCTTTATATAAAATACTTAGTTCAGAAAATGATGATGCCATTAATAAAGTAGGCAGTACTATTAGAGGATCTTGGTATGGGCTCTCAAATTAAAATTTATTTTTTTTTAAAGGTAAGTTAGTGCTACAAAAAAAGGGGGGAAAAACCTACAGGGAATTAAGACTGAATAACCTCACTGTGTAGAGGAGAGTACGAAAAATTAATTTCAAACTAGTGATCAGCGCAGACCACTGAAATGGGGGGTGCTCGGTTTTTAAAATGCAACTTTCAGAGTCAGTTCTGGATTTTCGGTGAAATTGCCACTATAGGCAATGTTTAAATATTTTCTCTACAACAACTTGTTTTAAAGAATGGCTTATAATAAAAATAAGGTCATAAGCACATAAATAGGATTCAAGTGAGAACTGACATATTTCCTTAGAACAGCTGGGAGAGAGGGGACTGTTCCGTTTTCACTAGCTCAGTGGTTGGAGCTCTTTGTGTTGGGAAGCTAGATTCAAGTGAGGCTCACTTTCTTCATTTTACAATTTACTTAAAATGCTATAAACCTAATCCATATCTTTACGCTATGTAAAGTAATTGAGAAGGTTGAGGCCAGAAAAATACATGGTAATATGTAGAAAGCACATAAAAAGTCCTTGTTAATATCATGGAGAAGCAAAGATTGTTATTGTCAGCCTTACGCAAATGTTTTTTCTTTTAGCATAACTGCATCTGTTCCAAAAGAAAATCCCCATAAAAGTTTTGGAAATAGCAGGTGTTTTTAGGAGTGCAGAAGTGAATCGATGGAGATGAATGGTGACTGAGGTTATGGACTGGGATTCAGTAGAGCTAGAAAGTTAACCTGGCAAAGCTTCCAGCAAAACTCCAAGTCTGAATGCAAGTCATGAGGGGGATCTTAGTTGCTTTCAGCACAGAGAAAGTAGGTGCTGTGTATAAGCAAGAATAGATAACAATAAAGAAGATATAGTTGAAACGAGAGGGAGGGAGGGAGGGATGTGGTGGGATTCACTAACTCGATCACGGGAGATTAGAGAGATAACAGAGGCATGGGAAGACTGGATGTTTTGGGGGAGCAGGTGAGTCATGCTAGAAGTGTGAAGATGGTCAGGCAAAAAAGAGAGGGTGCAAGCTGGTATCATGAAAGGTGAGCAGGCTTGTCAAGTCTCATGCATAACCTACTGTACCTACCCATTGTGAGTGTGTAAAACTGTGGCCCAGGCATAACTGTGCAGTCTGATAGGATACATGATAGGTGGGGCCATAAAGCCAGAGAGAAGTAGCTGCCCTGCCCAGTGTCTTTGCATATCGAAGGGCAACCTCTGTTTTGTACTCTTACTGGTGGTGTAAAAAGGATGATAAAGGTAGAATTTAGCATATTATTTAGGAGGAGTGAAATTTAATTGTCAGGGTTGCTTTTGTAGGCAAGTAGGTTATGTAGATCCAAGTGGGAATTTGAAATGTTATTTTTGAAAAATTTTTAACATGAAACATTATGAAGTCTGGTGTGTATGTGCGTTTAAACAACAGAGAAAAAGAAGCTTTCAGTTTGTGCCTTCAGATTTCTTACTGTATTCAGTTCTGCAAAAAGTACAAGTATTGTGGTTTGTGCGTAGTTTGAAGAGATCTACTGAAATTGAGTGACACATTTTCCCAGTCTCTCCACCCCCTTGAGCTAGTGTTCAGTGCGTTAACGGAAAACTTAAGTTTCACACTTCAGTGAAGATTGCTTTCTATGTTAGGCAGTGTTAGTTAAGGTTTAGTCATACAAACAATGCTGTTAAGTGGAGATTTGTAGATGACTAACAGTATGGATGTCGTTTTGTTTGGATATTTTGGTTTTTTTCAGATTGACCGTAAATTTGAGGACTGAAAGGTTCTGGGGTATGTTTTAATTTATAAAGGCACTTGTAAATATGGCACTTCTTACCAGTGGTCCTACTAAAGCAATATTATATGCATTGATGTAGCATACTTATCTAGGTGGCAAATAAAAACCAAAAGTATAAAAACTAATGCCTTCAGTACTTACAGTTTTCTTTCAATTTAATAAAGAAATGCTAAACTAAAATAGAAAGGTCATAACTTGAATAGTGTACTATTGCAAACTGTGTTTTTACTTCAACTATTTTTGTTTAAACTCTGATAGTCCTGATTCTTAGGACTAGTTTTTTCTGAAAATACGAATGCTTAATTACTTTCAATGTGTAAGCAATTATTTATCCCAGACATGAATAAGCTTTCAACTACTATTTTTTTTGCTACTACACTCGAACTGAAATAACTGAACAGATTTTTCTCAAACCTAAATGTGAGAGGAAGCATCCTTTCTTTATAAATAGAGGTACAATTTTCTGTGAATCACAGCGATGGATGTGATGCTGCGGCTGTTACTGAAACGCAGTTGAGCATAGTCTTGCTGAGCTACAGCTTGAAGCAACAAAGTATGTTAAGTCAAAGGTCAGAACGCAAAGGGAAAAGGGATTTAATGATATACTTGGAGTAATTTGCAGCACAGGGTGAGTTTTGTTTGCTTGGTTATTTTGCATGTGAGAAAGCAGTGATGTAATTATGCTGTAGTTTAATAACAGTTTCTTAATAACAAATAATGTGTTTGTTTTCCTATCAAATATTTAGTGCTCACGGATAAAACTAGATATGCTGCTGGGTGTGTGAGCATGACTGTATGTCTAAGCATATAGTAAAATACACTGTTATCAGTGGGGGTTTTTGTTCGGTCTNNNTTGTTTTGTCGGTTTGGTCACCCCCCCCCCCCCCCCCCCAAAAAAAGTGTTTCAAGCAATTGACTGACAGGTTGCTTTTTTATGTTAGTAACAAAAAAAACTCAGCCTGTATTGTTGAATACAAAAAGCCAGATATTGGGTCATGCAGCAGTGGACCACGTGAATGGTTGATGTAAACATATGTCCCTATTTCCTTCCCTCAAAACTCAGTTCAGGTAGAACTTCTACTGCTGAGTAAGGTGAAGGAGACAGGTCCAATATCAAGGACTGCAGAGCCATCGCTTCACTCTCATTTATGAGAAACTACTTCATCTTAGTTACAATAAAATCTGTAGATTTCTTTCTCCTTATTACTGACTAGACAAAAATAGGAACTGTCTTTCTTTCAAAAGCCAAGTAGAGTTGGTCGTCTAAACACTGTGAAAGAAAAACGGCAGCTCTCAAGACAAAAATGATAAATACTGTGGTATAGATGGGTACTATGACTTAAATATAGTGCCACTGAATTGATCAGCAACCAGTTTAGAGCGTAAGTACACTTGTGCAAGTACTTTCTTCCTTTTGCCTTTGTTAAACTGAGTACATGATGTTACAGAAGTCAAAACTAACATGTTGTTACCTAATTGTGGTATCAGGGGTTTTTTTTAAACTTCAATGGGGTTTTTCTTGTGGCTTTATAAAACCCAGTTAAGTTAACAGTCATTAGTTGTCCCTACACTTAAGGGAAGACACAGTGGCACCTGAAGATCAGACTTAAGAATCTTAACACAGGCTGCATAATTGACTTAAGGTATGGTTAAAGCCTAATCAGATCTGGTCCTGTGTGACAGTCCAGATTGTTCCCATGTCACCAGATACACTCAGATATTCTGCAGTCTTGCATCAACAGTATGGAAAAGTGTGCAGGACAAAATACCACCTGGGTGCGTATATATCCATATATGTATATACACACATATGTATACTTTTTACAGCTATTAACTGGAGTTATTTATGTGACCTTTGTTGCTATACTACGTGAGCATTTCATAATACCTTTCTAAGTTAAGGAAATCCTTTTGCCTTTTCTTGATTTCTGTGCTAGTGTCTCATGTAAAAATTAACTTGCCTGTGGTAACGCAGGAAGTTTTTGGTGGAACAGAATAGCCAGACGCCACAGAGTGGAACAAGAGGATGGAGGCTCTCTCTTTACAAGGCATCACATGGACAAAACAAGGGGCAACGGGTACAAATTTTATGAGGAGAGAGATATTATCTCTATATAAGAAAGAAATGTTTTACAGTGAGCACAATCATTCACTGGAACAACCTCCCCAGGAAGAGACCTGGGAGTCCTGGTGGACAACTGGATGACCATGAGCCAGCAATGTGTCCTTGTGGCCAAGAAGGCCAATGGCATCCTGGGGTGCATCAAGAAGAGTGTGGCCAGCAGGTCGAGGGAGGTCATCCTCCCCCTCTACTCTGCCTTG
>VYZM01022202.1:80614-126471 GCA_013398915.1 Dromas ardeola | reverse complement strand
TCTATATTTCAATACACTTTGTTTTTTAAACATAGCTTATTTTTAATATGAAGAGAAAAATTAAGTTGAATTACAAATAAAACATACCTGAACTTTTCATAGGTGGTGGGATGTCTGGATAGATGAGACAGCATAAATGAAAGAGTAGTAACTCCAGCTGCTGAGAATTTTGAGAAAGGAACAGAGACAACACAGAAACCAGCTGAGCACAATGAGTAATTAGAGTAGCAGATAGAGAAGAAAAATCCAAATCACTTTGAAGGTGAACCTTGAAAAAGTCAGTTGACTTCCGTGCTATGAAAGCAAAGCAAAGATAGATCACAGGAGCACTGACTCCACTTAGTGAGTTAAGAGATGGCTTTGAGAGTTAGAAGAGTAGTTTTGAATGGAATGCAAACAGAATAAAAGCAAGTAAAATGAGACACTGTAGGACAGTAATGACCTTTTCTCATTTTAGGAGGTGGGAGGGAGAAAGAAATCTGTTAAGCATTTTGTAGGTTTATTCTGAATTTGCTTCTGTAAGACTGTGGACAGAGAAGTTTCTTAAGGTGTTAGCCATGTTCAGAGGCTCTTGCTAAAATTATATAGAGATAGATGGATACATATTGTGTACAGTTATGGGTTAATAACAGCCCAGGTGCTTGCTAATACAATTTTGTATGCTCTGAATTATGTGGCTCAAAGGTAAATAGGACTTTTCTGTAATTAGTGAGAAAAAGTCTCTCTCTGTTCAGTGAGGTGACCCTCAATGACATACACAATCACACTTTGTTTTCATAGAATCTCTCAGATTTGGCCATCCTTTTCTCCATTCTCTGTGCTGCAGCCCGAAGGAATGCTGGACAGCTAGACAAGCAGAGCTGCTTCTGTCTTAACATCCTGATGACTTTTAAAATGTCCTTGGATAATCACAACTGCTCTGTCTTGCATAAAGCTCTCCTGAGCCAGAGCTCTTTGAAAGGAAACATCTAACCGAGGGGATATTTTGACTACCTAACTGTTTATGGTATCCACATAGCTGTCTTAGCTCTATGGGACAAACAAGTAAACTTAAGTATTAAGCTGTGAATTTACTTCAGGAAGACCTGGGTTCAGATGCATGGCTAGTTTTGAGCAGGGAGTTTGACAGGGTAGTCATAATAACATCTTATGCAGAAGCAGTTCACAAGATGAAACTGGAAGTGTCTTTTTCCAAATCACCGATAAATATAGTTTACACTGTTGCCTACTGGCAAATCAGTCTGACGTTTTTCTTGGAAAATTGCTTCCTTTTGATAATATCCTAAATACTGTGGAGTGGGAATTGTTCTGTGAAATGCTGTCATAAATTATATACAGACAATCGATTAAAACTATGAATTAGGGATATTGAGAGAACTTCAAAAAGAACTGCTGGATTCTTTTGACAGATGATTTTTCTACCTTTTCTGGTGTAATGTGCTGTTGAATTTTGTCTGGCGTTGACTTATTTACTTTTTCCCTTCTTTCTTTATTCCAAATAATATCTTAATCCAAGAAGAGAGTAATACAAGCATGACATGAAATACACTGAATATTTTCTCAGCAGCTCTGTTGGGGAGCAGTATGTAACACAGGATTGCCATGCGTGAGTGAAAACCTAGCAGTCTTTCCCAGTGCAATGGGAAAGCTGGGGGTTTTCCTGTTCATACCTAGGGGTACCCAGTCATCCTTTATTCAACCTACAGTGAAACTTGAATGCCTAAAATCCAGAATCTTAGATGAAGGTTTTGTTGGCTCATCTTTTGTCTCTCCAAACCCTTATTAATGCTTACCTTCCCTGTGTGGCCTTTTAAACTGTAGTGTAGATACCTGGCCAGTGCAGATACTCCTTGTACCTAATGTCAGATAGGTGCTAATCTCCCACGTAAGCTCTGTCACAGTTCTGATTTAATTTGAGAGCCACCAAAGTTCAGTGGAGAGGACTAAAAAGGTCCTTGTTGTCCCAAGTCACCTGACACGTTGAGAGTGCCTATGATTTGTAAATCATCACATAGTTTGAAAGCTCCTGCAGAAAGGAGGGAAGCTTTGGTTTTGACCAACACCTGGGGCTCCTGGAGGGAATACAGTGTATTCTGCCTGTAAAGAACCTGTGTACCTGGGAGTAGAGCTCAACAGCTGTGCATTGGGATGTATGTTTGGACACATTCCCAGTCTGGTGACCAGGTAGACCAGAGTGAATTGAGAATGTGTCAGGTGAGGATCGTGCTACATTGATTCGATGTGAAACTCGTTCTTCTTGGTCCAGTGGACAATGGAGCTAAACACCTCTCTTCTTCCTTCCCTCCCAGGGTCTGTGAACTAGAAGAATTGGGAGAACTGTCTCCTTGTTGGGAAAGCCTTCGTCGACAAATAGTTACTCAGTACCAAACAATTATTTTAACTTATCAGGAAAATCTAACTGACCTGCACCAATATAAAGGTGATTTCTTTTTCATAATAATGTGATACTTCTCAACCATGATTGTTGGTGCTTCTCTGAAATTTGGAACCCAGAATGTTTTAGTTTGATGAGTAAAAATTACTATTTTTAGATTTCTTTATTAACATTTATTGTGAGTTTTCTAATGATCTGGGAATATTTGTCTGCTTTATTCATTCTCTAATTTTACCTAAGAGTAGAGAACAATTATGAACAGTAACAGAAAGATTTTTTTTTTCTTTTCTCTGCTTTACTTTCAGCACTTAGCAAATGATGAATAAAGCTCCGTGAATGTTTTAGCATAAGCAGAAGCAGAGGGTTTTTATGCTTACTTTTCTCCTGCATTTCTCAGGTCCTTCATTTAAAGCCAGTAGTCTGAAAGCTGATAAAAAATTGGAATTTGTTCCTACAAATTTACATATACAGAGAATGAGAGTCCAGGATGATGGAGGATCAGGTATTTGTTTCTTTCTCCCTTTCTTCACCTTATTCTGTTATGTTTCTCTCCATTTTTTGATTTCCATCCTCAACCATTTAGCCAAATTTCTACAAGCTACTGCTCTGTAGTACTAGTGCCACTTGGCATTTTTGTAGCACTTTCTATCCTTGGATTCCGAATCTCTTTGCAGAAGAAGGTGTGTGAGTATAATTATCACTATTCTACAGGTGGGAAAACTAGGTTCTGGAGTTAACTGTGCCCAAAGGTGACACAAGTCAGCCTTTGTACTAGGGAATATATTGGATTAAGCTGCTGTGTCCCTTTCAGTCATTTTGAGTTGTAGCAGAATAGCAAAGGTTCTGACTGTTGTTTGTTGTTAAGCTTGTGCACTTTTTCTCTGGAACCATTGTGTATGGTAATGCAAAATCACACCAGTTTGTTCACATCAAGCTTGTTTCTTCATAAATAACCTAGGTTTTCCCTTCTTTTAACAGTAGTTCCCACTAACAATGGACACACACTTTTCCCACATATCCATGTGAGGGATTCCCGTAATGGCAGGTTTTGTGTAAAGACCAATGTTCAAGGCTTCTTTTTCACTGTCAGTCTTCTAGATTAAGAAACAGAGGACCTGCATTCAAGTATCGTTCTTTCACCTCAAAAGTACTTGATGGATTTATAGGGCCTCTAAAACAATTTACTTTTCCATGTCCTTCAAAACATTGGCACAAAGTTTTACAAAAATTACTTTCAGAGTAGTTTTTGAATTTCCACAATTGTTTTTCCACATTAAAGATGACACGCTTTCATTTGTAAGTCCTTTTTGTCCATCCCAGATCAGAACTACGATATAGTCACCATAGGAGCACCAGCAGCTCATTGTCAAGGCTTTAAATCAGGTGGCTTACGGAAAAAGCTGCATAAATTTGAAGAGGCAAAGAAACAGTAAGTAAAAATGTTGTTGTGTCAGCTGTTATCATGACTTTTCCTCCTGGTCCATGCTCAGTGATTTGGAACATCACTCCATTCTCTGTTTTTGTTGCACTTCATTCAATAGTTCTACTATACAATGTGAAGATTATTCCTTTTTTCTTTTCCAAAGTAGGAAAGGGAAAAGAGTTTCCCTTTTATATTAACATATTTTTTGTTTACTGATGGGTCCTTTCTAATAGTCTTTTTAGCGAAATCTGTAATTTTCCTGAATACTTGTTGGTTTATTTAGTTTAGCTATTTTAGGTGTTGGGTTTGGGTTCTGCCTAATTGTGGATTAGGAAATTTGTCTGTAGAACTTCCTCAGCTGCACTACATTATGCTTTCAACTCATTATTTTCAGGAGACTTTCACCCCTCTCATAGCTTCCAGGTTATATTGCTGAACTCTCTTTAGTACAGAACAGCTGTGCCTGCTAGGCAGATTGCTTGTTGACGACTTGGGTTTAGTTCTAGGACTGTTGCTGGAGGGTTTTCTGCATTGCCTCAAGGTTTATGCACAGATTTCGCTTCTGAATCAGGCCTCACTCTGCTCTACAGGCAGGATGCTTGATCTCCACAGTCCTGTCTTCAGGGACTGTCTAGAGACCTCCTCTCTGGAAGTGCAGCCATGTGTACTGGAGAAAGGGGCAGCAATTGGGAAGGTGACATATACTAAAGGGCATATGAGAATGGCATCTACTCCCAAGGAACAGATAATTCTGTCTGGGTCTGCATTACTTTTGCTGCAGTATGGAGAATATAAGGAATGATAAGAGCAGCAGGACAAGGAATCATTGTAGCCAGGGAAAAGGAGACCTTGATAACTCCCTTCCAAAGAAAGGATTTGTAGGACTTGGAGCTAATGGTAGGAGGGAGTGATGTGGGAACCAGGCTCTGCCAACTGCAGAATTAATTTTGGCAGTGGAGAAGTAAATAGCAGCATCCTCTGAACATCAGTCAGATATGTACTGATAAAAAGATTAGTGCAAAAATATGCCTAGTGTAATTATTCCTGACTTACAGAGTGCACTAGGATGGGACTAGAGGAAACTGTAAACCTGGAAACACTGGTATGCTAGGCTCACCGTTCCTGTTCTTTTGCTACCACTATTGCTTTCTGAAATAACCTCCTTCTGTCAGCTTAGCTACTGAAGTTGGCCACAGTCCTGCAATATCTAAGGTCCCATGTCTTTCCCCCCAGCCCCAATAACTAAGCTGATGGAAGAGCTTAATTTCTATCCAGTACTTTTCCTCTAAGCTTTACAGAACGGTTCCTTCTGCTTCCATGAAAAACTGCAAGTTCAACATTTGAAGAATAACTTTCATTTTAAGTACTTCTATGTTTTCATAAAAGCCAGTATAGTAGAACTGAGATCCATCTCCTTAGTTTCATTGTTACATAGATATCATTCAGTTCTTTCTCCTTTCATTGGCAAAACTGTGCTTGGTGCATCCACATTGCCCCAGAACAACACATGGGCATCTGGCAATCTGTGGGTTTTTGCTTACAAGTTTAATTGTTATGTACCCGCCTTGTTGAAAAGATGACTCAAATAAGTTATTTTCCCCAAACATCCTTTGTTTTGTTTTCTGCTTTTGGTATTTGCTAACAATCTGCTAATTTTATTTTGGTTTTTTGTTTTTTTTTAGCAGTTATGAGGAGTGTTGGTGAGTTTTCTGTTTCTGAGAGTTCTGTAGACAGGGTTTCTGTTCTTTGGGTTTTATTTTTCTTTTCTTTCTTTTCTTTGGCAAAAATCTGGTGTGTTTTAAAGTGTGCAGGGCTTTTAATGTCATGCATCATGGCATCCCTAATTGTGCTCTAAGTAATTGTATCTGCTTTGTAGAACATGATGTGTGAATGAATTTCATTTCATCTGCAATGTTTGTTTTTAATGAACAGCTAGCTTCCAGGCTCTGTCTGATTATAAAAGTTAGAAAGCTGAAGATCAGAACACAAGAATTGTATTATCTTTTCCTCTGCTATTTCCAGTGAAAGCTGCCTGGAGAGAGAAACTTTCTGCCAGAGGTGGAAGACAATTATGATAACTCTATGTATTTTAAAATCTTTATGGTGATTGATTGGGCATGGTTTATATTTTTGTAACCCATGCCTTCATTTAAGCACTTTCACTTAACTTTTGTTTATATTTCTTCATGTTGTGCTATGAAAAAGAAACATTAATTGATAGTTCAACAGTGCAGTAGTTCTTCTCTAAATTATTTATATTAAAGGTTGAACCCCTAGTTCACTGAGAGCTTAAGGATGTTTTACAGTTTGCTGATATAGTACAATAAGAGCTGTTCATTTGAAAAAGCAATTGCAGGTTGGAAAGTAAATATATGTGAACTTTACACCATAAATTTTCCCCCTGATCATCCCAGCAAATGTTTGTGATAAAAAAATGAAATAATTCTAAATCAGATTTCAATGTGCTGCATGGCCTTTCCTGCCAAAAACATCTTTATGCATGTTAATCACACTGTTGTGGAAAGAAATTGCTCAGAGGAATTGTCATTAAGATCATTGTCATTAAGGTCAAGAGAGGGCACAAATCACGTACAGGGAAAGTTCTAAAAGCTGAGATTAATTTGCTGTGTGGTGTAGCAGTACTGGGGAGTGGTTGTTCTCTGCTCCACTCAGGTGGGTGACCAGAGGGACGCAAATAAGGAAACTTTCATGAATCACTTCTGCATTGTATCCTTTGAAAACCAATCCTCCATCTTTTCTCGTAATGGAGTTCAGGCAGATACTGGGATTAAGCTCCCCCCTTGCCTTAATATCAGTTAAGGGACAAGAACTGGTATTTGTGGCAATGATTTTAAAGCATGCCCCACGCAACCCTCCTGTCTTACCTCACAGACAGCTTTTCTAAGCTAAAAGGCAGCTTTTGTGAACGGCTCTTCTCAGGTATGCTTAAATCACCCTTTAGAAGTGCTGTTCTCTCTCCAGTAGTTACAGAGGGAGTCCAAGCATCTGTCTTGGACTGGATAAGCAACTTCTGTAGACATCTAAACTTAGAGGACATAAACTATCCTCCTCCACTGCCAAGTAAGCAGTCTTAGTGGAGCTGCAATGAGAAGCCTGCAATGAGAAAGGGGTATACTAGCAGAAGGATTTTTTGTTAATATCACAGTGTTTGCATTACAGATCTGAGTGGCATTTCTGTGTTAGAAGGAGCACGGATTTTCTTTTCATGGTGCTAGTAGCTATGTGATAAAACATGTTTGTGAACCAGGCTTCAGTGAAGCGTCTGTGTCGTAGGGAAAGGGAGAGTGGGGCAAGCTGTCTCTGCAAACAGTGGTTCTGTCTCGGATGGCAAAATCTATCATCCACATTCTCCTCAGCGAAACTGTCCCTCTGGTATACTAGTTCTGCCCACAGTCCCTTGGCATAAGGGATTAGTAAATCTGCATCTGAATGCTTTCAATAAAGGCAGAGAAGGCTCTAGGATCATGTTCCTGCTGTGCAATTGCTCACTGGCCTTTCACTGTGTTGATTGCTAACTTAGGTAAATTTTTGTTGTCTGCCATTAATTCCCTAGCATGCTACTGTAATGTGTATACCTCTAGATCAATTTTTCCCCTAAAATCAGTCTTTCTTTTTCAGCACTTCAACAGGTTCCCAGTCTATAATATACATCCCCCAGGACATTGTTAGAGCAAAGGAAATTATTGCACAAATCAACACCCTTAAAACACAAGTCAGTTACTATGCAGAAAGGCTCTCAAGAGCTGCCAAGGATAGATCAGCTAATGGCCTGGAAAGAACACTTGCCATCCTAGCAGACAAGGTAGGAGAATAATACATTTCCACACTGAAGCACAGTGTATTTTTTTTTCCTGTATTTTCACAGCATTCTCCTGGAGAATCTGGCAGCTCATGGCTTGGGTGGGCATAATCTTGGCTGAGTAAAAAACTGGTTGGATGGCTGGGCCCAAAGAGTTGTGATGGATGGGGTTAAATCCAGTTGGTGGCAAGTCACAAGTGGTGTTCCCCAGGGCTCACTATTGGGGCCGGTTCTGTTTAATATCTTTATCAGTAATCTGGACAGGGGGATTAAGTGCACCCTCACTGAATTTGCAGACAACACCAAGTTGGGCGGGAGTGTTGATCTGCTTGAGGGTAGGAAGGCTCTACAGAGGGATGTGGACAGGCTGGATTGATGGGCCGAGGCCATGAGGTTCAACAAGGCCAAGTGCCGGGTCCTGCACTTGGTTCACAACAACCCCATGCAGTGCTACAGGCTTGGGGAAGAGTGGCTGGAATGCTGCCTGGTGGAAAAGGACCTGGGGGTGCTGGTTGACTGACAGCTGAATATGAGCCAGCAGTGTGCCCAGGTGGTCAAGAAGGCCAATAGCATCCTGGCTTGTATCAGAAAAAGCATGGCCAGCAGGACTAGGGAAGTGATCGTCCCCACCCTGTACTCGGCACTGGTGAGGCTGCCCCTCAAATACTGTGTTCAGTTTTGGGCCCCTCACTACAAGAAAGACATTGAGGTGCTGGAGTGTGTCCAGAGAAGGGCAACGAAGCTGGTGAGGGGTCTAGAGCACAAGTCCTGTGAGGAGCGGCTGAGGGAGCTGGGGTTGTTCAGCCTGGAGAAAAGGAGGCTGAGGGGAGACCTTATTTCTCTGCAACTACCTGAAAGGAGGTTGTAGCGAGGTGGGGGTTGGTCTCTTCTCCCAGGTAACATGGAATAGGACATGAGGAAATGGTCACAAGTTGCAGCAGGGGAGGTTTAGACTGGATATTAGGAAGAATTTCTTCACCAAAAGGGTTGTCAAGCATTGGAACAGGCTGCCCAGGGAAATGGTTGAGTCACCATATCTGGAGGTATTTAAAAGACGTGTAGATGTTGTGCTGAGGGACATGGTTTAGTGGTGGCCTTGGTAGTGTGAGGTTTATGTTTGGACTTGATGTTCTTAAAGGTCTTTTCCAACATAAATGATTCTATGATTCAGTAGGTTTTCATGAAACAGCTATTCTACTTTGTTCAGTAGTGTATTGTAACATATATGGTCTTAAAGAAAAAGCAAAATCAGACCAGCCTTTAAAATGTGCTGCTTTTTATTTAGTTTCCTACTTTTAACACTCTGGCATTCACCTCCTCTTCAGAGTGCAGTAGAGAGCAATGTCCTCTGGTTCCTTTTATTCATTCATCATATTTCAGAAATGTGCATTCTTCACTTTCCTTTATACCCTTTTCTTGATAACTGCCTGCTTTTTTTGAATGTTCCTCTGGGTATTCTGTCAAGCAGAAGCAACTGGGCAAAACTTAAGTAAATGAAACAGTTCTGTAGTTTTCCACTGGTGAAATAAGGAATAATGCTGACACAGCCTATGCTTGAATTATAGTGATGTGAATCAGTTATTTCTTGATGGGTGCTAACAGAAACCAGACCGGAGCCACAGCTGAACACAATCTTATTTACAGGGTCAAAAAACCAAATACAGTTTTACTGACCTCTTCTGTCCCTGAAGCAGATCTGACGGTTGTAAATGACAGTAATGGCCAATCAGCTTGCCATAAATTGTCCCAGTGGAGGGGATATGCATCAACTTTGTAGAGTGCAAAAAATAATGTGACCCAATGTAAATATATTATTTATTATAATATTCACTCTGAGTACAGTGTGTATAACTGATCTGTGGGATTGTCTACAGCTGGACAATGTGTATATATAACATAGTAAAGGCTTGTTTGTTGTTTGTTTTTTTTTAATAGACATGTAGGCCAGATACTTTACATATTCACATAACTTACAGAAATCCTTTAATACAACACCACTAAATAAGATAGGGAACAAGTTGCATTGATTAATGGGTTCTATCTTCAGCCCTTCTCTTGGGCCTTGTTATAATTTTAGACAGGATGGTGGAGGTTAGACATGCTTTCTCTGGTGTGGCAACTATTGTGTGGGGTATAAAAATGTCTGCACAGTGTTCTAAGCTTTCATTGAATGGAAAGTGAAGTGCAAATAAAGGTGAATTGCGCATTTATTAGTGAAGTTTTCAAAAATTGCAAGGCTAATATAGCAGTACAGACTCTGGGAATGTACCATTTGTGTTTTGGTATCCTATATTGCTTTTTAAGGCCATTCTGCAAAATGATTTTAAAGGTACCTTAGAAACTCCTAAACAATGGTTAGTTTATTTTACAGAATACTAGTTCTTCTTTTTTCTTTCTGGGAAAGAATCTAGTATAAATTGTGTACAGAATAATGAAAAAGTGTTAAAATGTAGGGGGTTTATTGCTTTTTAGACCCGGCAACTTGTCACAGTCTGTGACTGCAAGCTGTTGGCAAATTCAATACACGGACTGAATGCTGCAAGGCCAGACTATATAGCTTCAAAAGCATCTCCAACATCTGGGGAAGGGGAGCAAGTGATGTTGAGGAATGATCAAGATACACTTGTGGCCAGATGGACAGGAAGAAATAGCCGGTCTTCTCTGCAGGTTGATTGGCATGAAGAGGAATGGGTACGTTTGCTTAGTGGAGTGATGAATATTTTCTTCTTTTTAGTTTTTGTTTGCTGTATTCTTTTGTTTATAAGCTCTGTAACTGCTCACCAGATACGCGTAGGATGAGTATTTTGGAGATATTGGTAAAAAGCAAAGGCGCCCCCTCTACCCTATGCTTAGTTACTCCTTGGCACGGGGATACAAACAGGCCTTAATAAATATTTCTGTATCTCCTAAACAGCAGAGATTGTTACAGTAGGGGCATGGTTTTCCTGAAGTTGGTTCCAAGGGAAAGTAAATAGCTTTTAAAGTAAAAAAACTGACCATACGACAAAGAGTTCTTACACTTCTCGAAGATAAAGCATATTTTGCGTGTGTTAGCTGTAGAATTCAGCCTTCCTGGCGTTTATTCTTATCTAAATATTTAGAACTTGCAGTCCATCTCTGTTTTGATTATGAACAGCATTTTAAAACTGTTTGCACAAAGAATTTAAATGGTTTTCCTTCCCACACTGCCAATTGAAATGAGAATTGGGCTGTGTAAATTCTGCCATTGTGTAATATAAACAGAAGTGAATTAAATCTCAAAAATAGTCAAGATTAATTAAAACCATTATTAATATTGTAAAATATCAGTTTAGAAATGAGATCCAATTAATTTTGGAAATGGATCCTTGCTAATTTAATTGTTTTGGCATACTTTGGCTTACAGTCAAACTTCCAGTAAGGAGATATGAATAAAACTAATTCAGTTATTTAGATAGTAATACAATACAGTAATTTTATCTGTATTCACTGAGTTATATAGGAAAAAAGATGTGTGATTGTATACAATTACTATGTCAAACATAAGTTTAAAGAATAAACAATAGTGCCAACTGGAAATTGGAATAATAGTGCAGGAAGAGGCACTTAAAATTGTTCAGTAAATTTACTTAGAAAATAGCTTTGCAATTTATAACAGAATTCATGTCGCTACATATTGTTGATATGCTGGTATACATTATTTATATATCCAGAGTTTGTGTGTGCACAAAGGTAGTCCAGATGAAAATTTGCAGAGGAATTGTGACTAGACTCAGAGGAGGAAAAATATTGCCAAAGGATTTGTTACCCCGTGTCTCTGTTATTTTTAAATTGAGAAAGAAATGTTTTCTTTTAAGGAGAAAGTTTGGTTGAATGTTGACAAAAGTCTGGAGTGTATTATACAGAGAGTGGACAAACTTCTCCAGAAGGAGCGCTTGCAAAGTGACAGCTGTGAAGATGTTTTCCAGTGTGACACCAGCTGTACTAGTAAGAAAGGTAATCGGGACACTCGTGCCTACTGGATAAATCCAGAAGATTTAAATGAGACCTCATCATCCTCACCACCTTCATCATCCTCGCTACCACCTTCATCCACACCATCCTGTGCATGCCATTCTCTCAGAAAGACAAGTGCGTATGCCAGATACTGCTTCTCACTGCTGCTCTCTTGCTGTGCGCTGGCATCATTCCTAAGCCTCTGTTACGTCCTTCCATTTATTTTTAGTTCAGTGGTGGTGTTAAGCACTGATGTCGGGCAGAAAGGGAAGGTAGTGTATTGGGAGCTGCTAAGCCTATTACTTATTTTGAAATCGTGATCCCACTGAAATTATTGCCAAATCCATTGATGACAGTGGCATTTGGTTTTCATGCTGGGTGTTTTAAGCTGGTAAAACAGGTGTTTGGGTTAGCGTATGTCAAACACCACCTCTGGTAGCTTTCCTGTTGGCTTCAGCTACTTTGCAGCAATCAAAGCTCATTACAGTGAACCTCTATAAAAGATGAATAAAACATGAGAGAAGTGCAGGCACTACTGCAACACTAATGGTCCCAGCTGGGCTGCCAAAGCATAGGAGGGGAGCCAAGAAGTCCCATTAGACTGAACTTGGATGAACCTACTGGAGTTTAAAGCAAATTTTAACCCAAATTGTCAAAAGCTGTGGTGCTGAGGCACTCAATTAGTTAGACTTTTTGTAGTTGGAAGGTAGGAATTGGCAGTGCAAGCTCTCAGTGGAATAATGCTATCAAAATTTGAGGTAAAGTGGGTGCTGGATTGAATCCAGCATAATGCCACAAGCATGTAGATGAAAGATATCCCTATCAGTTTAGGTTGACAGTTTTGCAGCCGTGCATTAAATTTCAGAATTATTTAATTTACATATATACTTATTTGATTTATTCTCACATTCTTTACATGTGGTCACTATGATTTGGCCACTTTATAGAGCAGGTGTGCCAAGCTAAGCTCTAGAAAGATTTTTCAATTTCAGAAAAAGCTTTAGAAAGATTTGTGTTTTCATCTCTTTTTCCTGTTCTGTCTTATCGTTTGATGGCCCTTTGTCCCTTACGTGTGTCTGTGACTTCATGTCCATCCCATTGTTAATGTTGCAGTGGAAGGCAGTACCTTAAGAAAAAGAAAGCAAGAAGTTAAAATAAATGTTAATGTATTTTTGTGTAGCTTTGTACATGTTACATATGATTTACTTAGTATCTTAAATGACCATGTTTTTCTAGATTAGACTGACATTTTTGTGTATTATAAAGGAATAGGCGAGTTGGTTCTTGTTTCAGAATGCGTTCTCTATTAATCTTTGACTAAATTTCTTCTACCAGTTTGATACATTTAAATGTTTTTGTTTGCTAGCTAATTTACACAAAGTTTTATATAATATTTACATGAAAGTTTTATCAGTAAACGTCAATGCACCTTCATATCAACGATTAAAAGTTGTGGATTTTTTATATTAAAAAGAATAGGAAAAATCTCTGGTGGGTGATGCCAGAAGCTTTTCCCAAGACAATTCAATGCTGAAAGCATCTTAGAACAAACGTTTTCTTTCATTTTCAGTTGATCTTTTAAATCTACTCTGGATCTTGACGCTTATGCCATATAGAAGTGGAATTAGCTACACTTACCTACCAAAGGTTTCTTTTATGCCAAGAGTTTCTGTAACATTTCCCTGCTTTTCCTCTAAAATAGGAAAAAATCTTTCTGTTTAATCCACGGAACCTGTGACAGAAACGTTAAATCAAGTGTAACAAGCTTTAAAGCTAAGGGGCTTGCTTCCCAGTGCTACCGACTGTCAACCAATGTTGGGTGAATTTAACTTAAAAAATCCTGGAGAGAGAATCCTGTTTCTTAGGTATCTCGCGCAAACATTGTTTGTAGATCTTAATGAGCAATTTGAATTGCACTTGGGAAGATTATTGCATGCCAGGGCAAGCTGAATATTTGATCACATTCTCATCAGATGTAGTTCCTAATTAATGGTCAGTATTTTTGACAGAGGAACAGAATCAATACTAATGATCTTACTGAAATCAATGTGTATTTTCCCATTGAGTTACTTTTCTTGACTCCATACCAAATCTGTCCTGTTAAATGGTTTTAAACTAGAAGAGGGTAGATTTAGACTAGATATTAGGAAGAAATTTTTTACGGTAAGAGTGGTGAAATACTGGCACAGGTTGCCAAGAGAGGTGGTAGATGCCCCATCCCTGGAAACATTCAAGGTCAGGTTGGATGGGGCTCTGAGCAACCTGGTCTAGTGGAAGATGTCCCGCTCATTGCAGGGGGTTTTGGACTATATGACCTATAAAGGTCCCTTCCAACCCAAACCATTCTGTGATTCTATGAATTCCCTTTCACTGTTACTTTCCACAACTGATCATGGGAATAACTGAGGGACAAAGATGATCCTTTCTCTAAGTTCAGAATCACAACATTTTAAAATTTTTACTTGTCATGTATTCAAAGAACTAACACTTTTTCTGTTAGTAATTCTGAGTTTTGAATAAATGACACTGGGCAAAGAGCAGCCAGATTTTTTTTTTAAAGCAATGTGAAAACCAGCAAACCAAGATAGTTCCAGAATTGGTAAGAGAGAGACAGTAGAATATTATTGAAGGACTGTAGAGGATCTCTCTAGAAATGAATGTTTGTGAAAGAAAATACTGCCTGAAATAGTAGAAGGGAGACTTAAGAAATTCTTTTAACATTTATTTTTGTTATAAGCTTAGGTACTCATTACTAAAATTGCATGGGAGCATATAGCTTCTTTAGTGAACATGATGAATTTTAATTTACTGAGAGGTTTTTATCTTGGATTGTCTAGCTCAGCTGATTGTCCTAATGCATACAATTGAACTTGATATTTTCTCTTGTTATTTTCAAATTAATAATTCACTGAGTAGTAAATCTAGATATAAACAGTAGAAATTAAAATCCTGTAAGCTTAATAAACTACTTTTCATTATTGGAAGACTTGCTATAACAGGGTGTATACATATATATTTTTTTTTTTTGCTGTTTGCATTACACTGTAGTGTATTTTCATACGACAGTTTTTTCCTCCCATTGAAGTGAGTGTGGAACACTCACAGGCTTCACTGATGAGGAATCAGCCCTTAATATAAAATTTAATGCTTGTGTTAACTATCTCAAAAATTGTATAACAGAAATCTGTTTCAAAGATAGCAAAGTACTGTTTCTTTATTACTCTTGCCTTGTGGGTGCCTTAATGTCATTTTCTGTTAAGTGCATTGAACTTACTGCTAGTCTTTTGCTCTTCTGTTCAGCAGCCTTACTGCCAGCTTATTCTATAATTGCACTAAACCAGTGGTTCTCAAATTGTGCCCTGTGGATCGACAGTGCACTTGCTGATAATCCACAGAGAGCTCCTGAGCTAGCAGGTACTGGCTTTCCTCCAAGTCCCCATCCAGGTGTTCCTCTGATCAGAAACAGTGGAGTGGAGGAGGCAGCCCACGCCCTCGGTGTCTGCAGGCAAAGCAGTATCTCTGCTGAGCTCCTCTTCACTAAGTGAGAGTGTTTGAGAACGCTGGCATTGAACATTTGAGTTGCTTATGTTTAGACTGTGTTGCTCCTCCTTAATCATGCATGTTGCCCCTCCATTTCTGTGCAGATTGCAGCCCCACTCCGGAAGAGTCTGGTCCAGGTATGTGCATTCATGGCTTCTGCTTCTTCTGAAAATTACAGGGGTTTGTTCATAATTAACAACTGAACAAGTGCCTTGCTGTTAAGCTTCACCATTTTGAAGTGGTAATGCAATATCACATGAGTTACCTAAGCATATTGAGAAGTTATTGTTTGCTAAATAATAGCGCACGCAGGTATCTGGTAACTTCTCATGTCCAGGTATGGGAGAGCACTTGTTCATGGTCTCTTTGGTTTCTCCAGCTGATGTGTTTTAGCAAACTGTGGTAGGTGACAATGATCTGAAGCCTGTTCCAAATGTCATTGAAGTCTGTGGGAGTCTGACATTTCAGATGTTTCAGACATGCCCTTTTATATGTGCTTTTGAGCTGGCCTTTCTGAATGAGAACTTGAGCAGAACATGGAGCCGTCAACAAGGCTAATGGAAAATCTCTGTTGTGGGTACACACCGAGCAGTGTTGAGCACTGCAAATCTTATGTTTCAGAACACAGAATTTAGATAGACTTTCATTTCACTGTTAGCCACCTTTCCTCTGTCCTTGTACTTCCACACGCTTGTGTTGCATTTACAAGGTCTGAATCATATGCCTCTGTAATACCACTCTCTAGCAGCTAGATGGCTGTAATTTCTCCCATTTGAGTTTAGTTTTAGCTGAGTTCAGTGAAGGTTCAGTCTTTGAACTGTTACAGCATGGGCTCCTGGGTTTAGTGAAACCAGTGGGAAATAAAGCCCTAGTGCAGGTATGTTTTCCATCTTCACGGAGTATATTAATGTTCTTCTCGGCTATCCACCCTGTTTCCTTCTATCACTGAGAGAATGTTTTTAAACAATAAAAGACTCCAGAAGTTTTTAATTCTTGGAACATCCCTTTAGTTTTTGCAAAATATGAATGTGGTGCATAAATGAATAGTATTTATTTTTAAGATGGGAGTGATTAAAAGCAGTGAAGTCACCCCAACTGGGTACCCAGATATACCCAAAACTGCATCTTAAACTTAAGTGGCTGAAACTGCATTGTAGTGAAGTACTTAATGCTTGCTTCCCTCTGAAGGCAGATGTGACGTGACTGTGTGCTTAAGTGGGTTGCCGATTATACTTCACTGGATCAGGGCTAAGCAACTACGACTTATTTAATAAATCTCTTTTAGCCGTCATGAGTCCTTGCCACCCTGACCTAAAACAAGAGCAGCTGTGGGTGCCCAGTACTTTGATTTATGGATGCTAGGGTTTTTTTAATATGAAAAGACTAAAAATAACTTTTCAAGGCCCTGGAGGACATTTATTTTAATAATATTTTTATTGCTTTGGAGAAGAGAGACATCTAGGGGGAAAAAAGCAAAACCTTTTCCCACCTGACATTACATCCTTGATTTATACAGGCTTTTTATGTATTAGGTTTTCTTA
The DNA here is from genome assembly GCA_013398915.1 of Dromas ardeola. Classification (NCBI taxonomy): domain Eukaryota; kingdom Metazoa; phylum Chordata; class Aves; order Charadriiformes; family Dromadidae; genus Dromas; species Dromas ardeola. Next base: position 109,777 of record VYZM01022202.1, on the reverse strand, counting down.
ACAAGATACTATTTTTTTTTTTTAATAAAGTAGTCAATAGTGTATAGTCAGAGAAGGTCCACTATGTGAACTCATACGCCTTCCCTCCCTCCTTCCTTCCCTCCCCCCACCACCCTTTTTCAAAATGCCACATTTCAAAGTGTACATTAAGGTATGACTTTGGTCAGCAGCAGTCATAAGAAAAATAGCAAAGACTTACGGGGCCAAGTCTGGCCCTTTTTTACCAGCCAGAATTCAGTTGTAGCTGTCAGAGTGGAGACTGCAGGATTTGTCTCTTGCTGTACAATATAAAGCACTTAAAGCAAATGATGGGAATCCTGTTGGTTTGTACAATGCCAGTTTTTAAGTGGAATAACTTTTAATGTGAATTAGGAACAGGATTTGTGTCCCAGACATACCAACATCTTGGACTAGGCCTCCGGCTGTTGTAAATCTGTAGCAACTTGTATTTCCATTGTTTCAAGCCCTACGTCAAATCATCCTACCTATGGATCTGCCCAGTCAAGTTTTAAAAAGTTCTAATTGTCTCATAGAACATAACAGCAGAGCTCAGAGTAGATTTCACATTAGAATTAGTGCCTTGTGGTGTTTGAAGGTGCCATTGATTGATTTGATGGAAAATATACTTTCAGTAATAAAGTTCTGTCAGGAGATTAATGAGGGGAAGACAGAAGGACAGGAAAATCCGGGTGAAAGTTGAACACTTAAGAGTTCTTTCACGTTTATTTAAACACTGCCAGTGAAATGTTCCAACCTGATTTGAGCCTTGGAGTGCAGTTCCTTTTATTCCTATTTATTGTTAAGAGCAACTATCATTGATTAAAAAATTAAAAGAACACAGGTGACACCTCTGTGAAGTAGGTAGCAAAAAGCATTTCGAATTTTGCAGACTGACAAGGGTGGTTTTTTTCATGGCCGAAATTCTAAACCAAGAAAATACACAGCACAGAGGATTTTTGCTCCTTACCCTAGATGAGCCATTGCATTGCATGTGAGCGTTGGGGAAAAAAAAAACATCTAACAATTGGTTTATCTTCAGGCAGGCTGGTATACCACCAGTGTACTTTGTGATTACCACAGATAAACATATCTTTCAAATGAAGTGCTGCCAGACACACTACAATTTTAAATCTGCGCTGAGTTAATAACTACATACATGTATGTATATCCAGGCAATGAGATGATGATGATGATGTGCTGGAAGATCTTTTCAGTTCTTTTTGTCATTATCATTTGTTTATAGAAGAGCTCTTAAATGCAGCAGGGGAAACTCTGTTAGTATCATCTGTGTTTTGTGAGGGCAAAACCAAAGCACTGTTCTTTTTTTTATATATATATTGCAGAGAGAATGGATGTTGGTATAGTATCTGAATAATTTTTCATACAGTCATGGAAATGGGTTTTTAAAATTAGTGGTTGATTAAGATAAAAGATGAAACAAGGAAAGAAAAGAAACTGAGCTTGTGGGGCATTTTAAGGCAGAGCAATCTCTTAGGGAGAAGGAAGGCATCATGTTTGGTCCTAAAATAGGACTTTGGCAACCAGTTTCATTTCTGGGCTTCCTGCGTAGGACCTTGAACAGAGTCCCTCTGGGACACATCTCGTGTATTTCAGTGAAAGACAAGCTCCAAACTATCTCCAGGGATCTGGCTAACTCCCATCTAAATCACTATACTTAGTGTTTTTTGCTAGCTGGCTCTAAGCCTTCAAAGCCACTCAACAGACAGAGGACACTTAAAAGAGTACCTACATGAATTTTTCACCTCTCTGCCTTATTATTCCTATGCTGCAAATGGGAGATAAGCATCGTTTTACCTCACTGAAGTGCAACAAGGATCGGTAAGATGGTGAGGCAGTTGACTGATACAGCAGTGAGTCCACAAAAGATTGAAAGGCAAGATACTTGGGAGAAATCTCATTGCCAGAAATGGCTAAGCAGATGTTCACTGTTTCTGTTATACGATGGACTCCATACTGTCTGTCCATGTATGCACTGTGAAAGGGTGTGTTTGAACATGCACAGGCAGTGATATAGACTTGTGTATATAGATATTCATCTTTCTGTTATACTTTCCGAATCAGCTATTGTATGGCCTGTTCTGTGGGCACAAATCTGGGAGCTATTACATGGTCAGGAAAGTCATAACAGCCTTACAGAGTAAAATTCTTAGTATTTTCCGCATGCAATAACCACTTAATAACAAGAAGGGAGTAACCAGCCAACCAAAATAAAACAAGCCCTAAATGTGAATTATCAACAGCTTTGACATGCAACAGGAGGTTTCTTCTTAATGCATGCTTGTTTGTTTCAATTAAAGTGCTTACAGTGCTGTTAATTGTTTTTTCTTTTAACCAGGCGAATGGAGTGAAGCTCTTTATCCCTTGCTGACAACACTCACAGACTGCGTAGCCATGATGAGTGACAAGGCAAAGAAAGCCATGGTCTTTTTATTAATGCAGGACAGCGCCCCAACAATAGGGCTCTGCCTGAGCCTTCAGTATCGCAGGGATGTTGTCTTCTGCCAAACTGTAAGCAAGCAAATATGCATGATTTGATTGCACTTCAACGTGTGGTAGGATTTATATGAAATGTGACTGTTTTCAGAATTTTTCAGATCTGTTCTGCTCTCAGGTTTTACCACTGTGATCTCTTCTCACAGGCTGTGCTATCCTGTCCTTACTGCACACTTTTTTGACATTATTTGCCATTTGACAATATGTAGCTTAAGTGTCCCCTTGGATATACCTTCTCTATTTAAAAAAAAATAATATTCCATCACTAGTGAAAATATTCTGCTGTCTACGGAAACAACCATTGCCTTCCAATGGCACCAAACTAAAACCAGAAGTAAGATGTGAAAGAGGGGGAAAAAATAGTCCATGAGCAGAAAGTGTACTCCCTTGGTTAAGTTTTGTTGTTTTCTGCATTGAGAAAACCAACAGGACCTGCGATACCTAAGAAGAGGAGTCTAGCTGCAGGGAGAGAAATGAGTGGGTTTTTTGGTTTGTTTTTTTTTTTTTTTTCTAGACGTTCTGTTTTTGAGCCTGCTGGGGTCTCTTTTGTCGGCCACAGATGTCTGCACTAAAAAACCTTCCACATTTCTTCTGCCCGATACCCTTCTGTAGTGTGTCTACTTTCCCGTGAAATCAGTATCTCATTCATTTATTTCAAACAGCTTATCTCTTGGACATTGTTGGGGCTGTTGTCCCAAAATGTAATAGCTCATAGAGATAAATTAAGGGAATTTTTCTATACAAAACCCACTTCATATTGCAGATAATTTTAATCTCAATGCTTTGAATATGTTTACCCATCATAAACATAACTTTATTCCCTTTTGTTTAATTCTGCAGCAAAGTCATACACATGTGTACATATATGGCAATCACCTGGGAAATTCCTTTGTTGACAGAGTGAATTAAGACTAGTACTAATCTTAGATCTTAGTACTGATCTTAGTCCTATGTCTTCAGGACCTGGTCTTGAATATCTTGTAACACTAGAGTTTGAATCTTTGCATAAAGCAAACAGGTATTGCATTTTTGAGCTTTTTTAACATGTCATTTTTTTAGAAAAAAAAATCATTTATTCATACTATCAACATTCATGACCTGAAACTAGCTGTGTTGCTTTTCCATCTGTAACTAAAACAATTCTCCAAGGAGACTCTTTTGTAATTCGTAAGTTGTAGACCCTAATATAAGTGATTGTGTCCAGAAAACAAATAGATGTGAGAGCAACAGCATTCCCATTTTGGGAGAGCTTGCGAGATGAAGGCAGTGTGCCCTGAATCTGCTTTTATGAATGTTTTGGGGTTTTGTTGGTTGGTTGTCCCTCTTCAGCTGCAAGGAAGAGTGACATTTAAGGGAAAAGAGCATCAGTCTGACAGATTTTACGGCACCTCTTATATGTGATATTGTTTCCGTTAGGAGCTGAAGAGCCTTTTTTGTCTTGAATCGTTTCACTCTTGTCTGTTTTCTCTCCCACAGCTGACAGCTCTCATTTGTGGTTTCATTATCAAGCTGAGGAACTGCCTGCATGATGATGGATTTCTAAGACAACTCTACACCATTGGCTTGCTGGCGCAGTTTGAGAGTCTGCTGAGCACTTACGGTAAAGGCACAGGGCAAGTGGGTGCTATTAGCTGTTGAGTCAGCAAATTCTCTATTTAATTGGCTACAGCAGAATATGAGTGTTTGTGACAATCTGCGGCTTAGCTACAAAATGATTTTGAAAACTGAAATGCAAAACCAGATTATATCTGGAGTCCTTAATTAGCTTACAACTCTGAAATTTTTTTGCATTTAATTGAATTACTTCTAAAAGATGAAGTGTACTTGCGTTATATTATAATGACAAAACTTGAAAAAAAAACCCAAAACGTATCATAGTGATTGTTTTATTTCAGAAAATAAATGGATTTAAGTTCTGGTAAGCTGGGAGAAACTGTGCCCAAAAATACGCTTTTTGAATTTTCTTAACCTCCTATAATCTTACAGTACAAATTGAGGCTGGAGAGAAAATACAAAAAGGGAAAGCACTTCACTCGAAAGTGTTTCACTCCTGTGTCTGATCAGCCATCTGGCTGCCAGTTAGGGAATGCTTTACTGTACAAATCTGGAATATCTTGTAACTTTTCCAACACACTTTTCCAATACAAAGGTTGTTATGACTGTGACAATGCTGAGAAGTACTTACTAACGTCATCTAAATTGGAAAATCAGCATATAGTCTACTTGAAGAATAGTAGTCTGGACTGTACTAGAGAATTGGTGTTTTCTAAACTTGCGAAACTCATAAAGTCATGACATTGTCTGCAGTCTGTAGGTCAAGGTGAAGGCCTGAGCTCCAGAGCCTCTTCATCCATAGAACTTCTTTATGAGAGCAATGACCTACAGTCATCATCAAATTGATAAAGGGAAGTTATACACATCAAGTAATGATTATGATTCACTTTTTCCTCCTTGATTTAGGTGAGGAGCTGGCAATGCTGGAGGACATGAGTTTGGGAATCATGGACTTGAGGAATGTAACCTTTAAAGTAACTCAGGCCACATCAAATACATCTACTGACATGCTGCCAGTCATCACTGGAAATCGGTAAAAAAAAGAATGCGGGGGGAGGGAGCAGGAAGTGGAGTGGGACTGCAGATGGGAGACGCAGTGATACTGCACTCGGGATAAATTATGTGCTTTTCTACTGGGCTGTTTTTTTCCTCAGAACTTCAAATAAATTCTTTGAAGTAGACTTACCCGTTTTTACTGATGTTTCATTTTACAGGGAGCTAAGCTGAAAAGAGATATATGGCAAGGCTGAAACCATCACAGTATTGTTTTATCAGTAAATATCATCTCGACCTATCCTTCCACAATCAAAAGACAGAAATATTGAATCTTTTCTTGAGCACTTTTGCTGTTTTTAAATTTCAGACTGACTTTTGAAGCTGATTTCATTGTCTGAAATTCACTGCTGTTGATCAGTTGGTCAGTGCTTTACTGTATGCCACTGACTAATGGGCTGTCATTAGCACAATGAGGCAGAGAATGTCTATCACCCAGTTGATGGGCTGCTGCTGAGGTGAGGCCTATTTGGGATCAATTTCCAAACTATCAGGGTCAATCTGGCTTTAACTTACGGATTCTTGTGAAACACCAGGCTGCTGCTCAGCTTGGCCACTTGTCTGAAAGAGAAATTTTCAAGTTTGAGCTTAAAAGCAATTTTTGTTTTAAAAGTCTGAAGTAACAAACATTCACATCCTCACATAAAGTGAAGTGTGAGTGATCTGTTACAGCTTTATTATGATGGTAAGCATTTACAGTAGAGTCACACTTCTGTTTGAATGCTGCAGCCTGCTTATCAGCTGGCCTTGTGCTAGTTTCTGACATAGGGCTGATGGGCCCCTGCAATAGAGTTCTTGCCCAGAGGGAGCCAGTTCACAGATGGGGATGAAGCTGTGGAAGGACAGGGGCCTCACAGAAGTCGATGTTTTAATGTTTCTTTATTTCAGAGTCTTTAGAAACTTTTAGTTTCAAATTTGATTTCTGGAGGAAATAAGGCTTATTTGATTATAGTGTGCTGTACCAAGCTCTGCTGGAGCTTTGCCCGGCTTTGTCCACATCTGATAAAGACCTAGAATTCTCAAAGATAAAGAAATGTTTAGAGGAACTTGGTTAATTTAAGGTTCACATGCAGTGAAAAGTGCCCTGGCTGAAGGAGTTCTGCAGTACAATCATGTATGTTATGGAAATTGCTGAGACCTGTGGAAATGGCTGACAGCTGACAGAAAATTCCTTTCAAAGAAAATCTTTTGTTGAAACTTGCCATCAGCTATAGGACACTAATCAGCAGGAAACCAGTCTTCATTAGTTTCAGGTCTGATAGTGTTACTTGTTATTTTGGTATCTAGATTTTACTTGGGAAAGAGAAGAAACTAATCATGTATATTTATTTTGGTCCAAATTATTGGAAGCTTTACATTTAGAAGTGAAAATAGGTTTTTTGCTGTCAGACATAGCATAGGATTTGTATGTCCGTCCAATGTAAATATGCGACAGAGCAATTTTGATTACCTTATTATATACTTCTCAAAGCTTTTTTGCTGTACTGGAGAGTATATGCTGTACTTGAGAGTTCTGCACTGTAAAGACTTGGATTTAACACCAAGGTGTTGCTTCTAATAGCTTAACACACAGCACACAAACCACAGTAACTTGTGTCTTGGCAGTTCTGACATAGGGTAATATGACACACCTTAGCCTGCACCGATGTCATAGGGTAAGTTGCATTACCTCACATTTGCCATGACATAAAGCATACACAGTGCTTTTTGCTGTAGCTCAGCTGACCCAAGGTAACCCGTTGTGCTGCAGGAAGAACTTGTAGGTCTGACTCATAAGTTTCTGTATCAGTGCTTTTGTTAGCTCCCCCTTCAATTTATGCTTGGGTTGCTACTGTCGTTGCCTCTATCGTTCTGCTCAGAAATGTCAGTACTACTGACTGTATCCAAAAATGTATCCTTTTATGCATGTGCATCATCACTAGTCTTTATCACTTTAGAATCAAAAATACTTTACTCTTGATGAGATGGGAGCATGCCAAAATTTGGCTTTTTTCTACCCAAGTTGTACAAGAGGTTCAGTATTAATAAGCAGAGCAAAATCAGCTTTTGTCAGGAAATTGGCAGATCTGATTGAAAAGTCCATGGGGATGTAAAATCAACATTTCAGGTTGCTGCAGGTTTGTTTTTGAACTAGAATAGCTTTTCTGATAAGGAGCAAGCTGTGGCAGTCCTTGAAGTCCTCAGTTTTGACTGATACTTATTTTTTAATAGTCGTATTATGTTCTAGATGTTATCCCTCTTTACATAAATAACACATTCTTGGAATGTAGCTTTTTGATCTTTATGTCCAATAGCTGTTTATTTCTTTGCAGTGATGGATTTAACGTGAGGATCCCTTTGCCAAGCGCCTTGTTTGATTTGTTGCCGCGAGAGATTCAAAGTGGCATGTTACTGAGGGTTCAGCCTGTTCTTTTCAATGTGGGAATCAATGAGCAGCAAACCTTAGCAGAGAAGTATGTATTCAGTCATGCAAGCTCAACCTTAATGGCAGTTCAGCAATCTCCTGTTCTGATGGAAGTATGTCTCTATGGAGTTGCACTGTTGCATTACTAACAGTGATTCAGTTTCTCCAATACACGAACAAGGGAATACTAAATGAAGCTGTCGAATGCAAAACAAACAAAAGGAAGTCCTTCTTTATGTGGCACATAGCTGTGGAGCTCCTTACCTCATGGCTTTGAGTCTAGTGCAGGTTTATGTGGTTCAGAAGTGAGTTTACAGAAGAGGAAATCTGTCATGGGCTATTGAACACAGAGGTGCTGCTTGTGACTCGAGACCTTTGTGAGTGACAGATCACTAGAGGCTGAGAGATCATTCTGAGTATTGCTCTGTATTTGCCCTCTTGGTTCTGCACCCTCCCCTAGACTCCCTCTTCTGGCCACCGTCAAAAACCAGGATAATGGGCTAGATGGACCTTTTTTTAACATATCTTTGCAGTACTTCTGTAATGCAACACTGTTCTTGTAAAGCTGAAAAATATAATTATGTAATTATATTTGCTAGGGAAAATGTTCAGTTTTGGAAGAGCCACCAGAGCCTCCCCCTGTTATGGCCATAACCTGTAAAGAATACACTGACAGAGCACTACTCTAGTGGAGAACTCCAGTGAAGTCAGGCACATGCGTGTTGTGACAGCAGCCTTGGTACTGGGGTAAAGTGTGCAGTATGATGGCGGACAACTAGAAAAAGTCTAGCAAAGGCATTCCAGCAGTTACTGTTGTCCTCTGTTGCCTATAAAGGGAGCCCAAGGTAACTAGCACAGTTACAGATGTCAACACTTTGTGTGCCTATCTATGTATGTACATTTAGATGAGATGAATCACGGCATTATTGACAGCATTTATTACATTCATGGTTTATTACCCCTAGATCCATATTTCTCCTTCACATATCGGAAGTCAAAGTTCTCAATCCTATCTACTTATGTTATGGCTATTATTGGATTATGAACTAAACTAGTAAATCCATTATTAAAATTTTGAATTTAGGCAAAATTATTTACCAGATGGGTATTTAATATTGAAAGAGACAAACAAAAGCCAACACATTTTAAATACTATTTTCTATAAGATTTTTCTTTCACCTTCCTTCCCACTTTTACCCTCACACTGATATATTTTGTTTTTCTGTAATGAATGATGACAACACTTCTCTGTTATACTTTACTCTGCATTTGAATGGTTAGGAATTTCATGGGATGAATCTTGAAACTGTTTTCTCATAGTCATATTGCCAAGTGCACTTGTTTCAAAGAAGAGAAGCATTCTACCTTGGGTTTAACTGTTCCCTTCTTCACCTCTTAAAGGTTTGGAGACACCTCACTGCAAGAAGTAATTAACATGGAAAGCTTAGTGAGGTTGAATTCGTATTTTGAGCAGTTCAAGGAAGTTTTGCCTGATGATTGTAAGTATTTGGTAATTAATGGCAAATTTGATTGAACAGCACAATTCAGGCTGATTTAATTTGTTTGCCTCATGTTTGTTGTTTAAATGTTAATCATAGAATCATAGGGTTGGAAGGGACCTCTGGAGATCATCTAGTCCAACCCCCCTGCCAGAGCAGGGCCACCTAGAGCAGGTTACACAGGAACGCGTCCAGGCGGGTTTTGAATGTCTCCAGAGATGGAGACTCAACCACCTCTCTGGGCAGCTTGTTCCAGTGCTCTGCCACCCTCAAAGTAAAGAAGTTCCTCCTCATGTTGAGATGGAACTTCCTATGCTCAAGTTTGTACCCATTACCTCTTGTCCTATTGCCGGGCACCATTGAAAAGAGCCTGGCCCCCTCCTCCTGACACCCACCCTTTAAGTATTTGTACACATTAATTAGGTCACCCCTCAGCCGTCTCTTTTCCAGACTAAACAGACCCAATTCCCTCACCCTTTCCTCATAAGAGAGGTGTTCCAGTCCCCTAATCAGGTGTTCCAGTCCCCTAATCATGATCATTATAATGATAATCATGACCATAATCATTCCCCCCCTATCATTAATGATACGCCAGCGTTAGTAACATCCAAGCAATGGTGCAATTCTATTTCAATACATTAGTACTAAGTAGGGCAGATTCAAGAGGTTTAAAGGTCAGTCTGATTTACTTTCCTTTTTTAATTTACTTTTACTTTACATCTCTAAGTGGCATTGTGTACTGTATAAAAATCCAACTAGGAAGTTAGATTGTTGTGAGGGGAAGGCATAAAAGTGACAAGTTCCAGCAGCAGCACTTTTATGTGCAGTTTTTGGTCACGTTCTCTGGACTTATGATAACCTGCACAGAGAGAAACTGCCAGGTTTTTTTCTCTTTTCATGTTTTTTGATCTCTGTTTTAACTTTATAATTATTCTACACTATTTTTAAAGAGCTCTGGTGCTACGACCTTGAGTTTATCATTTGCCAGTAACACGCCTTATACCAGAGGTTTTTCTTCAAGTAACTTGAAGTTGTGACTAAGGCTGGCGTGCAGCATTGGACAGGTGGCATTAACATGCACCTTAACAGGAAAAGAAAACAAAATAGTCTTGTGTCCACCTGCCTTTTCTCCCTTATTTTGGTTACTTGTCATTACATTGATCCCTGACACGTGAAATGAGTACCACGAAGAGGGAAAATCTGCCTTCTACCGAAACTTCCTTCTACTTCACTGTTTGTCCTGGGTAAATGCAGACATATTGTACCTGATATTGCAATTCAGCTTGGACAAATGGTTTGTGGTTATAAACATTAAGCAAAATTCTTTATTAGAAGCGTGAAAGAAATACTGTGGATGTCCCAGCAGGTGTGTTAAGAAATGCTCTGTGAAAAGCTGAGACTATATGGACAAACCTGGGACTGTGCTTCTCATAAGGAAGGTCTGAGGGTGTGTTTTGTATGTCCTCTGTGGTGATATTTAGGACGTACAAAGTGAAACATACTTTTCCATGAACCCTTGTCAGGAGAGATTAAAATTTTACCCTTAACGGTAAAACACATGGTTATTATGACCAACAAGTGGTGTAGTCTGTGGTAAGTAGAAGCAGAAGGAAAACCAAATGGATCATTCTACTGAAGACAGAATCATAGAATCATTTAGGTTGGAAAAGACCTTTAAGAACATCAAGTCCAAACATAACCCTCACACTACCAAGGCCACCACTAAACCATGTCCCTCAGCACAACATCTACACGTCTTTTAAATACCTCCAGATATGGTGACTCAACCATTTCCCTGGGCAGCCTGTTCCAATGCTTGACAACCCTTTTGGTGAAGAAATTCTTCCTAATATCCAGTCTAAACCTCCCCTGCTGCAACTTGTGACCATTTCCTCATGTCCTATTCCATGTTACCTGGGAGAAGAGACCAACTCCCACCTCGCTACAACCTCCTTTCAGGTAGTTGCAAAGAAATAAGGTCTCCCCTCAGCCTCCTTTTCTCCAGGCTAAACAACCCCAGCTCCCTCAGCCGCTCCTCACAGGACTTGTGCTCTAGACCCCTCACCAGCTTCGTTGCCCTTCTCTGGACACACTCCAGCACCTCAATGTCTTTCTTGTAGTGAGGGGCCCAAAACTGAACACAGTATTTGAGGGGCAGCCTCACCAGTGCCGAGTACAGGGTGGGGACGATCACTTCCCTAGTCCTGCTGGCCATGCTTTTTCTGATACAAGCCAGGATGCTATTGGCCTTCTTGACCACCTGGGCACACTGCTGGCTCATATTCAGCTGTCAGTCGACCAGCACCCCCAGGTCCTTTTCCACCAGGCAGCATTCCAGCCACTCTTCCCCAAGCCTGTAGCACTGCATGGGGTTGTTGTGAACCAAGTGCAGGACCCGGCACTTGGCCTTGTTGAACCTCATAGCCTCGGCCCATCAATCCAGCCTGTCCACATCCCTCTGTAGAGCCTTCCTACCCTCAAGCAGATCAACACTCCCGCCCAACTTGGTGTTGTCTGCAAATTCAGTGAGGGTGCACTTAATCCCCCTGTCCAGATTACTGATAAAGATATTAAACAGAACCGGCCCCAGTAGTGAGCCCTGGGGAACACCACTTGTGACTTGCCACCAACTGGATTTAACCCCATCCATCACAACTCTTTGGGCCCAGCCATCCAACCAGTTTTTTACTTAGCCAGATTATGCCCACCCAAGCCATGAGCCGCCAGTTTCTCCAGGAGAATGCTGTGGGTAAAAGTGCCAAAGACTTTAATAAAGTCTAGGTAGACAACATCCACAGCCTTTCCCTCATCCATTAAGTGTGTCACCTTGTCATAGAAGGAGATCAGGTTAGTCTAACATACTGTTTGCTGTGAGAAGATACGTAGTCCAGAAATAAAACCTCATTTATCACCCCCGTGGGGTTCTTTTTGTCACGTAGTCATTTTTTAACAGTGCATACCTCCTTATTTATCCAGTCACTGCTGTAGTTTGTGTCCTATGTAGTTACCCCTTTAAAAAAAAAACCAAACAAGAGAGACAGCCTATTTAATACTTCTCATTGATTGTCTTGAATATCTTGTTACATGTGTAAGAGATGATGTGCAACACTTTGAACGTATGACTACTGAAAGCGCCCTGAAATATTGAAAAATTTCAACTGATTTATTTCCACTTAGAATATTAATGAACAGATCATGGCAGTGCAGTGTCCTGTCGGAGAGAGTGTTTCTTGTAACTGAACACTGGCCAGCTTGCAAATTTAAAATTGAAAATAGAAGCAGGACATAAAGTATCTTCAGAGTTTCCATGGAGACATGCGTGATATCCTATCACCTCTAAGGGGTGATAATACAGGCAGTAACATGTTTATATACAGTTGTGAATAGTGTTTGAAAGCAAGTACGTCTGTAACACACAAACCAAGATACTCTACCACTCTTGCTCCCTTTGTTCACTCTGTTATTATATTGCTGTCAGATTTTGAGCCCCTGAAGTTTTAAATAACCTGAATGTACATTTCCAGTTGAGTTTAATTAAACTTGAATTTGTTTTGTTGGTGGTACTAAGGAATTAAGAATTGGATTTATCGTTGTAAGCTTTGGTAGTTTCAAAAAAACACAACTGTGTTTGCAACAGGCATGTAGGAACACTTTCCACAGAACTTATCTTTGTAAAAGTGTTGAATACAGATAAATATGTGGAGTTTCTTTTGTTTGTTTTATAGGTCTACCTCGATCTCGTAGTCAGACGTGCCTGCCTGAACTGTTAAGATTTCTGGGACAAAATGTACATGCAAGGAAAAATAAGAATGTTGATATCCTTTGGCAAGCTGCTGAGGTATTTATTAATCTGGAGCATCTCTGCATAGTTCAGTTGGTTTTCTGTATGCATATGTATTTTCCCCTTTTTATTACCAATATGTTTGAATTTCTTCATTTCCTTGCATGTAGTTTGGGAATGCTGTCAGGCTAAATCTCCTCTAGAATGATACATGGGGAGATAAAATGTATTTTCCCCATCAATATCTTCCCTACAACTCACGCAATGAAATTCTGCTCTCTCAAAGATGACAACTTTAGACATCAGAGTCCTACACAACATTTGTGTCTCTCTGAGGAGAAGTACAGGTGTGTTCTCTGACAAAAGGTTATGCATGAGGAAGGAATGATGAATTGTATATCCCATTTCTAGATATGCCGCAGACTAAATGGTGTTCGATTTACAAGCTGTAAAAGTGCCAAGGATAGGACTGCCATGTCGGTCACCCTAGAGCAGTGTTTGATCCTACAGCATGAACATGGAATGGCTCCACAGGTCTTCACCCAGGCTCTGGAGTGTATGAGGAGGTAAGAGTTTGACTGCATCACTTATTCCTAAATGAGGCACCATGCAAACTGCAGAGGAGCACTGGTCTCTGTTTCTATCAAAAGGGAAAAAAGTAAAAGTCAGAAAACGGCAAAACTGGCTGCTAGAATTCATCCCTCCCCTGCATGAGTGAGTTCCGTATGCTAAAGCTGGTTGTTACCGGATTTGCATCAGAAGGGCTTCAGTTTTCAGTAGTGAATCAGGAGTTTTCAGAGAAGCATGTAAAAATGTGTTTTCAAATAATGCTGAGGTTACAGAAGAGGAAGCTGGTGCTTCTTTGAGAGTTGTTTAAGGATGAGGTTACCTGAACTATCATAGCACTGGGTTTCTTAGTTCTAGATCAGACAGATTTCTCAGGGATGATATGTCTTTTGTTCTTGGAAACAGACACCTGCAGTTTGCACTGGTTTGCCACGTGTCTTCTTTAGCAATGAAACACTGCTCACTGGGCGAAATGTCAGTACGAGTGTTTCACAATACAGCAACCAAATTTCATCACAATGTGTCAGTGTGCTGTTGTCGTATCAATATAATGATGTTCTGTATTCTGAAGCAGCAGAGATGTTTGCAGAATTAAATACTGTATTAAAAAAAAAAAAAAGACAGACAGTCTGTTTACTGTTGTTCAATGCCTTGTTTCAAGCACTGCTGGAAAACTCCGTAACTCACATACCAAAAGAAAGGATAAGAAATCTAGCTTTAGTCTTTATCGATGTAGTTCAACAATGCTGTTCAGTCCTGTTTTTCAACATTCACTCTTACCGAATGTACTGTACTGTGTGTCTTCTCACCAAATTCTCTAGAGTGTTCAATTCTCTTATCCTTTCTGTATGTTTTTACTGTTTGACCCTTTCTTACTCTTCAGTTACCTAGGAGGAAAATGTCTCATATAATAACACTTGCAGCCTCTTACACTAATAATCTGGTTTTTATATCTACATCTAATTGGATGTTTTTATTTTCACTTTTTTGCTGCATTTTTTGCTGCATTGTTACAGAGTTAGTACAGTACATGAAAACTGCATTCAGAGACTAATTAAACCTTGATATTAGAAAGAAAACTTGGAACAGCTTTGTGAGGGAGAAGTTATTGACTTAAAATGGAGCTTAATGGCTCTCAAATATCTTTAAATTATGCAAGTTGTCAACTTAGGCATCTGAAAGAAAGCTTTGTTGCACAGTTGTTTATTTAGTAAGAATAAAAACTGAACGGGTGTAATACTAGGAATCTTGTTACTTACTTTAAATTAGTTACTGAGTTAATGTGTTTTTTTAATGCAGTCATGGGCACAGTGAGGCAGATGTTAATAATAACATTGTTTTGGACCTTCACACTATCAATTTAATATAACACAGGATCAGATAAAATATCAACCCAAGAAACGCGTTGCTTTATGTTGACCTACACAGGGATATTGAAAGAGGGCCAATTTAATCAAAACCTTTGGCTCATGTGTTCTAGCAACATCAGGGACTTGCTCTGACAGATGAAAGACATGACTTTCTCTTCTGTTAAATCTTTGACCGAGAGAGATTGTGCAAAACAAATACTGACTAGTCCTGAAGGAATACTAAGATCAGGCCATTCTTCAAGCCCATGACTCTTTCTTCCTCGCATCTCACTGCTCTCTGGGCTAGGTGGTTGTGTTTTTAAAATTATTTGCCAGTTCTGCTCAGGAACAATGGCACAGAATTAACAAAGCTTAACAAGAGAGATAGGATTAAGGAAAAATATGTAGGAGTCCAACTCCACGCAAACCCATTTCAGCCGGGACAGGATGACCTGACCTAGATGACAGACAAATTGCTTCCAAATTGCTTTCCAAATTTGCATTCAGAAAACTTGCTTTTTCTTTGAACTCGGGTCTTTTATTTGTGTAACTGTACTGTAAAAGGGAGGCTTGGTTCAGTCTTGAAGAATTCTGAAGTTTCTGGGGCAGTTGGAAGGACAGGGAAGAAGTACCATTAAGTTGTGAGACTCAAAGTATTTCATCTCTTCTTTGCTGGTAATTTTACAGAGAAGAAAAGCATCCTTGCTTCCACTCTTCTGTTCTTCAAAAATTAAGAAAGCACCCTCTCCATGTGATATTGGTCTTCAGAGGTGTTAGTTCCCACTTACTCGTCCTCAGGGCCTTCCTTTTCTTCCTAGTCTTGTGGTAATTATGTATCCATGATGATTATGTTCAGTGAGCATGGACATCAAGGAGAGAACACTGAGTGCTCGTTGTAGATTCTTGTAGAAATTCACAGATACAAGTTTGTGACTTTCACCTTAGAAACAAACATCCTATCAGAATAAACTCACTTTTCTGTAAATAAGTCCCAGCTTTTCCATTCCCAAATCAGATATATGGTAACTCACAGCCTACAAACAGTAAAGTCATGATGATATGTCTGGAAGTCCAAGCTGCAGAGGAAATGACTAGCTGGCCAGTAAAGGCAGGTCAACTGGATCACATAGCTTCTTCCATCCACAGCAGTGCCAACACTTCCCACTAGACCTGTGACTCCCTGCCCTCCCTCCCCCTACCGGGTTACTGTCCTGTGAGATACACCAGTGGAGCTGTTTGTGTGAATATGTTTTAATCCAGTTTCAGTCAAAATCAGCCTGGGTAGCAAAATGCTTTATGTGTTTAAGGTAGCCCAGCTCATTTTCATTAAACCAATTAGGAAGTTGCAACACAAGCAGTTCAGCCAACAGAGAAGAGCTGTCTCTGATAGGGGATTTGAAAAGCAGCTGGAAATGGGGTGAGGGAAACAATCTCTTCTAGCTGCCATGGTGCTGATTAAAAAGACTACATAATAAAGTCCTGACAGTCATGTTTGGATATGACCACTCACTGCAATAAAACAGCCATGATAAAAAGCTTGGTTAGATTTCTTCACTGGTTGACTGCCTCTAAGAATAAAATTGTGGTGGGTTGACCCTGGCCACCTGCTTGACACCCACCCAACCACTCTCTCACTCCCCTTCCTCAACAGGACACGGGAAGAAAATATTATGAAAAAGCTTGTGGGTTGAAGTAAAGACAGGGAGATCCCTTGGCAGTTACTGTTACAGGCAAAACAGACTCGACTTAAAGAAAATTACTTTCTTGCCAATAATTTGAATGGTAAGAAACAAAGACCAAAATTAAAGTGCCTTCCCCCACAACCCCTTTTGTCCCACGCCCAAGTACTTCACTCCTTCGTTCCCAGCTCCTCTACCTCCTCCCCACACTGAGCAGAGCACAGGGGATTGGGAACAGGGGTTCGAGGTCAGTCCATAACAGCTCCTCTCTGCTGCTCCTGCCTCCTTGCACTCTTCCCCCACTCCAGCGTGGGGCCTTCCCACAGGTTGCAGTCCTTCAGGATAAACCTGCTCCTGCATGGGCTCTCCATGAGCTCAGTTTCCTTCAGGAAATATTCACCAGCTCCACCATGAGATCCTCCACAGACTGCAGTGTGGATATCTTCTCCACCATGGTCATCTCCATGGCTGCACCTTCTCCCCTCCTTTCCTAACTTCGGTGCTCACAGGTCTGTTTCTCATATCTTTTCCCATCACTCCTCACTGCTGTGCAGTGTTTTGCGTTTTCTTACACTTGCTTTCCCTGAGGCATGACCAGCATGGTTGAGGGGCTCAGCTATGCCTGCGGTGGGTCCATTTGAGCTGGCTGGAACCAGCCATGTCCAGCATGGGGCAGCTCCAGCTGCTTCTCACAGAGAGGATTCCCATACGCAAGCTGGATTAGCAGGGAATTTGCTGTATTTCTTTACCCTGGTCCTCTCCTAGAAGTAGTCTGCTGATAAATGTTTTAAGACACTGTACGATTTGATGTATTTGGTATTTCCAAAAGTTGACTTTTCACCCCTTGGGTGGAAGCATCTACATGGGCCAACAGTGACAAAGAAAGCACTTTCCAGCCTTCATTCCCACTGTATGTGTCTGTGCATATGTCTTTGTGTAAAATTGAATAGCTTGATACTAGTTTTTAATGGTAGAGATGTGGCATGTGATGTTCATAACATCTAGTCATTTTGAGCCTTTCTTCCTTCTTTCCTTCTCCCATTGTTTTACTTCCTTATCTATATCCTAAAACACTGTTCGTCCTCCAGGCTATTCTGTTAAGCCTTTATCCACCACTTTCCAGTCAGCATTAGCTTTCCACTTACTGATTCTCCTGATCACACATGCACACACCCCTCCCCACCGCTGCAAAGATAATTGGGGTTTGCAGGCACAATCCAGTGAAGACACCAGGAGTGAAAACTTATTTTGATCACCAATTTGAATGTGTTAATCCAGATCAGAAATACAGTTGGTTTAGTTCCATGCACACCTAATTCCATTTGACTTGAGGTGTCACCAGCATCTCTTTCACCACCTCTAAGGTATCTCTGATGTCTTCCAAAACATTGTTGGTTCCCTAACCTTGCTACACAACCAGCAAGGTTATGTATTACCACCATATGTGTCACATCATCATATGTATTTATGGATGGAGTGAGCACACTTGTTCTAACAGGATCAGGCTCATAGGTTGCATTTAGTTGTTGCTTTGTAAACTAAAAATAGAGTTGGACTGCACAGGGCATGAGAGTGATCCAAAATGAAACACCACCCTACAAAGCCTTGGGTTACCTAAAGAGGTGTTCTCCACTGTAGGCCTTTGGTGCTCAAAGCAATGTAGGAAACAGGGGCATAATGAGATGCATGTGTATATTGAGGCACTTCAGAAATACACATTTTGGAAAGCACATTGACACACACTTGAATTCATGTTGAAGCAGAAGAATAAGTGGGTGGTTTGGGGTTTTTTGTTTACATATTGAGCAGGTAGTCAAGAGGTTAAATTATTTCACTGCAGCCTACATGGAAAGATGTTTGAAAGGGTCAAATACTATAATGGTTATTCATGTTCAGCTTGCTTTTCAGAGCTCCACTTCTTTACAGCATGCGGAAGCATGGCAGAGCAGCATGGGATAATATTGCTTGGTAATCTGAAAGAGTGAACATGGAAAACCATTTTATGTTCAACCTACATGTGTTTATTTTCAGTAGACTACAGTACTTCTTTCTTATTTTTCTCTTTTATTCTCTTTCCCTCTCCTTATTTCTGTAATTATGCTAATACATATTTTTGAGATGTTTTTCCACGCTTTCTTTACTTCATCTTCTGGTTTTGTTGTACTTTCTTCCATGTTTATTCATTTTCTTGACCACCTTGTGTTGCCATCTCTTTTTATACATTTCATTTGCATGTCTGTCTTCCTGTTTTATTTTCCCTCCTCCCAACCTTCTTCCTTTTCACAGCATTGGAACACGGGAGGTAGTCACCCAGAAGAACTTGAGTGGCTTGGTGCCCATCCGAGATTTCAGACTAGATCCCAGCCTCCTCTACTCTATTCCTTTACTAGCTCTCAGCCCCAATTTACTGATTGTGTGGCTGTTTCTGAGCATAGCATACCTGGTGGCCAGATTACGTTGCAAGTGAAGATAAGGTTGAAAAAAAAACCAAAACAAAGTGCTTGAATGTGTGTTGCCACTTGGTACCTGCTGGACAAAGGAATGTGTCATAGCATTGTCTGCCAAGAATTATTATTATGCCTTACAATTTTACGTTTCTATTGTACTAAACTGTAAATATACATCAAATTATTTTATCAAAAAGAATTGTATTGAAACTTAAATTATTGTTCTGCTTTCAGTGCTTGTAACATAGTCTGACATTGGCCTGTTACCTCGTTACTTTAGCCGGCCTGAAGATCTCTTACCAAATATAGTTTTGTGTTACTTGTTTCATGTATTCCAGAGAAAGGAACTCTGTCTGAAAAGAATTTGTATCTTTTTGTATATTTAAGGTGTATGCTAATCTTGCCTTTCATTTTTACGAGGTATGAAGAGAAAAACAAAAACACGGGTGGGGTTTATAAGAAATTGTAAGAAACTTATTTAAAGAAATATAAAAATTTCTACCTTCATTTCAAAGCATAATATCCAATTTACATTACTGAACAGTTTGTAAAACCATAGTATAGTTCCTTTCTCATGGTTAAGTATGTTCTAACAGACTAGTGTACCCACTCAAAAAACAACTTGCAGTGCGCTGCATGCAGAATTAATTTCATTCTGTTTGTAGATCTGCATTTTGTGATGTATTAAAGACATAAAGAGAGTGACTTGTGGTTAGGAAGAGGATGTAATTGGCATTAGCCTGCTAACGATCCGTTATCTGTTTCAGGTGCTCTGTTATAGAATTTTTTCTGAAACAGGGTCATTATCTTCCTAGAAGTTAAAGATATTGGTCTTTAATGCTTCAGGCAAGAAGAGGGAGGTGTCAGTTAGCTCCTTTAGTAGGTGGGTTTGAGGTTTTCCATTGGACTTTGTTTTAATTACACTAGACTAAATATTACTGTTGTTTCCATTTTTAAGTGTTGGACAGCTTTAATAAGTTATGATGTTGATAGTGACTTAGAGATAAACGAATGATGGTAAGTTAACATTTATTTAAGTGGTGAGACTAAAGCGGCTTACCTAGTTTAGTCACGCTGAATAATAGCAGATGAAATTTGATCATCGTTTATATATAACATCAAACTGGGAGAGGCCTATTTAAACAGAAAGATTTTGTTGATGCAGTGGTCTGGCAAAGCTTG
Organism: Dromas ardeola; assembly: GCA_013398915.1. Lineage (NCBI taxonomy): Eukaryota > Metazoa > Chordata > Aves > Charadriiformes > Dromadidae > Dromas > Dromas ardeola. The sequence goes on along the minus strand of VYZM01022202.1, from coordinate 89,748 downwards.
TCAATAGCAATAGCTGATAAAAAAACCTAACCTCATTTAATGTATTTTGCTAAATTCATGAAAGGATTTACTTCGCTTGGTGCCTGAGATGACAGAAAATTGGGCTTCTGAGGAGAATTCTTCTAGTACTGTGATTTCTATTTTCTACTATTATTAACTCACTTAAAAAACCATAGCTTTTATTATCATTTTTAATGGAATTTGAAAGCTTCTGAGAGGGGTAAGCTTAAAAAAAAGAAAAAAGCACAGTTAGAATAAAAATTAGAATTAAATCCTGAATTTGGTGAATATTCTAACTAAAAAAAAAAAAAGTGGTTATATTTGTGTCTTCATGAAATCAGACTGTACAGTGCACTATCTCCTGGTATCTTTCTTCACTATTCTTCCAATTTTGTTTTTAAAAGAAAAGAAAACAGAAAGACATGTATTTTATACATCTTTATATTGAAGCATGTATCCTATTTATCTTAAGTTGCAATGAATTTAGGTAAATCCTTACTGCTGATGAGATTTGAAATCATGGTATGATGGTATTGGACATACCCATGTCCTGTGCTGATATCTAGTACCACTGTGTCTCCATACAAATCATCTCTTCTTTCTGATTAACACTGGTTCATTTGCTACGGGTACCAAAATCTACCTTTTTACAAAGTGAACAAATGTCAGGTTGGACTGTGGCCTTGTTCGTGCAATGTGATGACTGTCCTGGTTCAGTCTAACAAGATGTGAAAGTAACTCTAGCAGACGTATTTCCACTGACCTTCCTGAGACGATTAATCTGTTCAAATAAGGTATGAAGGCTTTGCTCATGACTGTCAGTAGGGTTGCAGTGAGACCACCCTTAAATTCATCTAGAATGAAAGCCTAGGCTTTTTGAAAACAACGTAGATTTTTTCTTAAACTTTGGTGGGGACTAGTTTTCATCTGTTTTTTCTTTTTTAGCTTGGTCTGTGCTTTCATTCAGATATTCAGATTTTGAATGCTGTGGTGCATACTGCTTGGGTGCTTCCAGCAGAAGAAACATGGCACATGGAATGGTGTGTGAAATACATCTTTGTCACCACCTCTATGGCCCACCTGTGCCATTGTGGGACATGCGCAATAACCAGATGCAGTGTAATGAATTATGAAGAGAATGATTCACTTTGGAGTGAAAGTGCTCATCTGGCATCCCATATATGCTATTTAAACTTATGGGCTTATTAGTACTCTGAACTATGATTTGTGTAATTTTTTGATGAATCTATTGGACTGCAACAGCCTTTGGGGTGGGTTCTGTAAAGCATAAAACAGTGAGATAAAACCAGTGTCATCACGTACAATCCATTCTATAAAAGGCAGTCATAGAATGTGCTCTGGAGACAAATTTCAAACTTTCTTAAGCTGTTTTGTAGTGCAAAAAGTTAAAATGTTTTAGGAAGTTAAACTGGGTGGTACCTGCAGAACACAGTTACAGTCAGTTTAATTAACCAAAATTAGAAGAATGGTGAGGTCAATAAGTGCAGAGAGCTTTCAAACTGAACCAGAATCCAAGCCCTCCTTTTGAATCAGTAAAACCACAGTTTTACCTGGTAGATGCTGCAGCCATCTCCAAGACAGGAGTAACATGATATTTCTGCTGTAAGATGGTGTACTGTATACTTTGCCATGAAGTTCCAGTATTAAATCATTGTTTAGGTTTCAGTTCTCTATCAGGGAAAGACATTCTCCTGCAAGCCTAAATTGATTTATAATATATATTTAAAAGATAGTGCTTCCTTTTTGTATGTCTGTTTTTGGATATAATCAAAGGAACTCTGAAGTAGATTTACAAGTGTAAAGAAGCCTTATAACTGGAGTAGTTTTTTTATTGCAGCACAGAACCTCTTTGTAATGTGGGGCAGTTGCACCAAAATATTGGGTAAAAATTAAATTCTGCACAGCTTTGTTTCATTGGGGTGATGACTGTCAATCCAGCTAATCTTTTTTGCGCCCACACAAAGCTGCTATTTCATCATTAAGATTTTTTTTTAGAGTACGTTGGTTTTCAAGTCAATTTATGCATGCAGAGATAACTGGAAAGTAATTATTTTTGTATCAGCTCTAATCTTTAAGTAGGTACTGATAATACTGACATACAGGGAACAATAAAATTACTTTAAAGTTCTTATTGAGAGATCAGCAGTTTTTCTTTTTCAGTTTGATGTATTACTAAATTAGCAGAACTGCTTTTAAGCAATCCCTTGGGATCCCTTGTGCAATGAAGCGGCATGTGAACTCCACAACAGTGTACCCTGAAATACATGAAACCATCGTGAAACAACTTTTTCAGTAGATGTGCTGCTGCTTTTTAGAAATGCAAAACTAGCAATCAGACATAGCATGTGTCCATTCTGTGTGCTTCTTACTAGCATTGTATGATGAGTCATCATTTTTAATATTTGCAGTGGCAAATTAATTAAACGCTCATTAAATATAACCAACTTTTTTTTAATGCTATAAAATAACCAGTTCATTTCATCTTAGTTTAAGCCTTTTTTTTTTTTCCTTTTTACTGCTGTCATTTTTTGTGCTTGTTTTTTTTCCCCAGTGAGGGTTGTCGGCGAGAAAATACAATGAAGAATGTTGGATGTCGCAAGTATGCGTTTAATTCCCTGCAACTGAAGGCTTTCCCAAAGTATTACAGGCCTCCAGAAGGAACTTATGGAAAAGTTGAAACATAAGCATACTATGTCCTTTAATTGCTGTTCCATTAAAACATGTGGATACACTCTAGATTAAACATGATTTTGTCATCCAGAAGAGATAAATAACCTTTTTGTACATTTCGCTAGGTTATACAGAGCATGTTACTTAACAGAATCGGAATCTATAGTCACAATTATTCTGACACCTTAGCTTGAGAATAGCGTGATGACTCTGCCCGTTTAAATAGCCTTCAGTGTATGTAAGATGAACAGGTATTGTGCTACTTAATAATTACCTATATGCAAATAGCTAGGTACCTCCTGGATGGGCAAGGACTCTAGGAACGGCATTTAGGCAGCTGTTTCACATAACATCTTTTTATACTGAGTTGACTTGAGATTGAGGTTTTCATAAACTTTTTAAAACTGAGAGTAAAACTCAAAAGTTGTAAATAAAAAGGGATTGGATCCTAGACAGTCTAATAACTGTAGAACGCATTGTTACAATCAAGAAACTGAAGTTTAACTTTAAAAAAAAAAATCAGCACAATAAAAGCCAAGAGTATAAATTGTTTTACTGTATATATGATGCCATCTTCATATATGAAATTAACCATACATAAAAGGCCAGGCCTATGAGGTCTAGTTTCTAGTTCTGTCCAAATAAAATAAATTCCTGTCATTTTTGGCAGATAAGGACTTGGGCACACATCTTAACTGTTTTTAAAAAGTGTTTCAGAAACATAATGATGCTTAACCATTAATGCCAGCAACAGCTCCCCTGCCCTTCCCTACTATAAGGCAAGTGCAACAAGTAAGTTGCTAATGTTGCACGTGACACGTTCAGTATGTTCCATGGTATTGTATATTAATTAATACATTTTTACCCATGGTTTTTTATATCACTTCCGGATTGTAAACATTAGTATATCTCGGGCGGTTACATTTTTTTTGATTGGTGTTTGATTTTTTCTTTTCCCCATACCAATTTTGTATGTCAATACAAAAGTGCTCAAAAGTGCCCAACGCATCCCTGTTACTCCATAACCAAAACTGCCTTCTGTTTACCTTTGCATTTTACGTGGGCAGATGTTCAGAATCCTGGGGGGGAAGTATGACTGTTTGCAGGGTATTTCTGAGGAAGGTAGGGATGCCCCATGTTGATAGAAAGGAACTGCTCATGTGCTACTGCTAATGCGTGACAACTGCAGATGTGTTCTAGCTTATGACTAAGGTGATCCGTTTGATAGCATTTGATGAAAAATGTTCAACAGATTTCCTCAGAACTAATCTCCCAAAGAATGCCTTTGAAGCTAAGATACCTTTTTAAAAAGCAGCTAAATGTTAACTTCCACATTTTAACAGGATTAAGTCATCTCTAGCTAGCTTCGTTTAACACACTGTGCCCTTTCCTTCTTGGTTTCCAAGGATGTAAGTTTTAGAATAGAAAAATCTGACCTTTTATTCTTGTGAGAGTAGCAACAGCCAGGTAAGTATATGGCTGTTTTCTGATTTCTTTCTCCCTCTCACTGATGTTTGTCTGTGCTGTCACTGCTCTTATCAATCAGTCATGTTCATTCTGCTCCCATGTAGGTTTGGGGGTTACAGGTCTAGCAGTTTTTGCATTTTGCTTTTTTGCAGTTTAACGCTGAGCAGCACGTCACAAAGCCAGGTCAGAGAGTTCTGCTGAACTAGGTTGTTACCATTATTTCAGTCTCTCTAGAATAACAAAACACTGAATTCTGTGTAAAATCAATATACCTATCCCAGGTCTGAACAAATCATCTACAGTAGAACAGTCCCTTGGAAATTTTACAAACCCTGTTCACCAATTAATAAATAAGTGTTGATTTTATTTTATTTTTTGCTAATATGTCAACAAATATATGATGAAAAACTTTTCAGTGGGATCTCTTTAGACGTGTTACTCCATTAGTTCTGCTCAACCTTCAGTCCCTGGCCCATTATTAAATGCTACATTTATTTTTGTATAAATTATAATCTTCATATCCCTTGGTTTTTATGAGTTGATAATTTTATTTTGTATATTTCAAGCATAGTTAATTGTATTTTAAGTCCTGTATTGTTACACTAAAAATCTTCCAATGTTCAGCTTCACAAGAAAATAACAAGAGGTCTACTCTAACAATTAGTAGAGCCACTCTCTTAGACTGTGGCCAACAATCATTACATCTACTCTAGAACTTAGTGATCTTTTATTTATTTTGTATACCGATGTAATCAGAAAAAGTTGCCGAATTTTGTTATGTGCATGGTTTTTGCTCACTTTTTAAAGTGGTGGAATACCAGTCTCAAGTACTGCATTATTTTGTTTAAAATATTCTGATTTCAGTACGCTTACGTGTAAAACTTTGTTGTCCAGATAATGTTTTATGTATATGACATTGTCAGTACATGCACATCGACGGGCTTGTTTAAAGGGCGCAATGAACAGTAAGATCTTGAGCAGTTCATCAAAAAAGAAAAACTGTGAAACTTGAAATCCACGTAGGATGCTTCACAAGGGTGAAGTAAGCTTTTCTGTTGCACAGGAGAGGAAAAATTTAAGGATTACTGTAAAATGAAGTTCTGTCTAAAGTTCTTTTTTGGGTACATTTTTTTAAATTATAAAACATACAAAGGTAAAAAAAGAAAACTGTTGCCAAGTATGTTCTGTGTATGTTCTGTGAAAGTACCTACAGCACAGTTGCCTTTTGTTTCATTTATACATGTAAAATTATTGTATAATACAACACTGTTTTGTCCCAACACAACTGTATTTGCCAAGCTTTGTGCATTGAAATATTTTTATTTATTTGTTTTTGAGCAGTATTAATATATCATAAACATATGGCTACTGTTTTATATATTCTGGTTCATCCAATCCATGTATGCTGTAAATGTGCTAGTCTTTAGGATGAAAACCAATAAAGAACTGACAACAATAAGAAATGGTGGCTTACTTTTAATGCATTTGTGGTAAATTAAAGTAAACACTTTCAGGTTCCTTGACTCGATATGCTTTATCTGTTGGAAAGTATATTAAGCTAAATTGTGTATGGAGATATTTTACACAGATATGTAAGTCAGGAAGTAGTTACTTCTAAACCCTGCTAAAGTACAGCTGCTATCAATTCTCTGTAGTTAAGTCAGGCACTAGTTTGTCCCACATGCTATATGTTGAACAACAACAGTTAAACAAAGCAGCAGTATGAGATTTTTTTTTTTATCTACTTTCTCCATGAATCTTCTACAAGACCTTTCTGAGCTTCATGCTCAGTTTTTCATTCTTCCTTCCATTAATAGAATTCCTTCTCTGCTGCTACTTCCCCTTCAGCCAACTCATCCCTCCCGCAGTTTTAGTGGCTGTGCTACTTTTCAGCAGGGATAGGTTGTCATTGATGATCGTCATTTTGATTTCAGGTTAAATAAATTTTATATAATAGTCCAAAAGACAATAATCCGGAGCATGTTCTGTTTTCTATAAAATATGAAGAATAGAACATAAAAATGTAATTCTGCTGTCACTGGATGTTTGAGAACTGACAAATACAATTTTATTTGAGTGAAAGAGGACTGAGGACCACAGGTGGGGCTCAGTTAATTAATTTTTCTAGTTACACGGCAAGAAAAACAGTACCAGAAAAAAAACCCATGCTGCTTTCATTCAGAATGCAGAAAGAGAACATGCTTGACAGGTGGGAATTCCTAAATTGTAAATGCAAAATACATATATATACATGTGTGTATATACACATACATATCTGTATTTCAAAATTTTTAAATTGGTGTCAAAAAAGTATCTACCAGTGTTCTTTTTAAAAGATGGTTGAAAGTTTAACGTCTTTAAAAGGCATTCTGGGCTATTAGAGAAATTGTCACTTGTTTGAAGCTGGCATACATGTCTCTGTAAAGATCGCTCCATTCAAAACCCAGGGCAACCGTGAATCCGGGTTGCCTGTGGAACTGTATGAAGGGTGTATGTGTGTCCATGGGTTGTAAATGATGCTGTGGGGAGCTGCTGGGAGCAGCAATGACTGTGTGCTTTGGTGTGGAATCAGCACTCGTTCCATCTCTTTGCCATGACTTCTGCTGTACGACAGCCTTCAGGCAGGACTTGAAGCTCTGGTACAGTCTCCTGCGTACGGGCACTAACTGCACCCCAGAAAGGCTTACCCAATGTCACAAATGTAACGTCTTAAAGTTTGAAACGTGTACTCTGACAAAAGAGGAAGTTTCAATAGATGCAACACAAAAAAATGCATGAGATGAGATAGATAGATAATAGAAAACCAAGAAGAATACAACAAAAAATAACAATACAGTAGTTTAAAATACAAAAAGAGACCTCATCAGAAGAAATTGTAGGTAATTTTGGTGACCAAGAGTAAGCTTTTTCAGGGTTTTTCAGTTTGTGAATCCCTAAACATTTCTAAGACCCACCTCGGAAATTTTGTATCTATCTATTGTTGCCAAACACATATGGGTTTGTTTAAAATAGCTCTCCTTAATGAGCAACAAGACTTTCAAGCTATGATTGGGAAAGCTTAATTCAACAGCAACCACGTTTTCTCACATTATTTTAAATGTCAGGCAAACTTTCTGCTCCCAATTAATGGAATATTTTGCACATTGCAACTGACTCCCTTCGGCAGCGTGACGGTGACGTGGAGCTGTGCCCTACTTTATTCAGTACTGTCCAACGTGATCAGTTGATGGCATGAAAACACAGTTTATAAGATCCTGGTATTCCTGCGGAATATCCCATTTTTTTCTTAAGTCGTGCCAATATTAAGTTGTATGTTATTTGCCAGTCTGGTCCTAGATTTCTTATGTTTTCTGTATTCCCCACAGACTTCAGCATCAAGAAGTTCTTATTTTTTGTGGTGGCTGTTTTATTTGTGCATATACCCTGAGTATTACGAATGTAAACTTCTGCAAATCTGCATTTTACAGCATAAGGAAAATACTGTACATCCCCTAATGTAATTTACCGTAAAGTTTTGGTTCTTGCAGTCAAAATACTTGAGACACTGTGCTGTTATTACTTACGTGTATCATCTTGTGCCTAACCCTAAATCACTAAGCCTGTTGACTGTTCCCGAGGGAGCAGGGTGGAGGAGCCTTCCCAATGTCTCCAACAGTAACAGCAGCTGCAACCTCAGACAAGATCACTGGGCCTGGAGTCAGTTACTGTCCATCAGGCTCACTGAACGTTTAGTTATTCCTGAAGTTGAAAAGTTAAGAGAGATTACAATGTCCAATGGGAAACTCACCACCTGGAACATGAATGAATTACGCGGTGGCTGAAATCGGTGATCTGGGGTGGGAATGGGGTTTTTTTGCTAAGTGCTTCTCTCAGGGTCATTACAAACCTTTTCTGCTGGAACTTCACAGGGATTCCCGGTAAAAGCCTTTGGGAGTTTGGAAGTACACCCCAATTGAGGGTGGCAGAGCACTGGAACAAGCTGTTCAGCCTGCTGTAGGTGAACCTGCTTGGGCAGGGGGTTGGGCTAGATGATCTTTAGAAGTCCCTTCCAACCCCTACCATGCTGTGATTCTGTGATTGCAGGGTTAGGGGAAAAAGGGGAGAAGTTTTAGAAAATTCTCAATCTAATTTAAAATTAATGTTGTAATGATAAGGAATGTCAAACTGGAATATAAAGCAGATACTTATCCACAGGACCTCCAGATCAGCCCTGATTCTGCTAATTATGATGTGTGCTTGATGATTGCTTCAGTCTGCTACTTCACACAAGCTCATAAAGCTATTTCGATATCATAGAATCATAGAATGGTTGGAGTTGGGACCTTAAAGATCATCTAGTTCAAACTCCCCTGCCAGGGGAGCACCTCTGCTGGACCAAGTTCAAAGCCCCATCCAGCCTGGCCTTGAACACCTCCAGGGATGGGGCATCCACAGCTTCCCTGGGCAACCTGTTCCAGTGCCTCACCACCCTCACAGGAAAGAATTTCTTCCTGATTGATACCTAATCTAAATCTCCCCTCTTTCAGTTTAAAGACATTACCCCCCATCCTGTCACTACATGCCTTTGTAAAAAGTCCCTCCCCATCTCTCCTGTAGGCCCCCTTCAGGTACTGGAAGGCTGCTGTAAGGTCTCCCTGGAGCCTTCTCTTCTCCAGGCTGAACAGCCCCAACTCTCTCAGCCTGTCTTCACAGGAGAGGTGCTCCAGCCCTCGGATGATCTCCGTGGCCCTCCTCTGCACATCAAATCACCAATAAATATCTTAAGTGCTGCCCCAGCCCTATACGGGTTGTGCGTTCATACCACTGTGATGCGGAGAAAAACTGCTCAACTCGTGTGATTTACATCACGTCAGGATGGGGGCAGGTCATCCATTTATTCGCGACGTGATTAACCAGCGATCAGTGCATAACACAAGTAACAAGAACAGGGGCAATTAACAAGAACAAAATGATTAACCGGAGCAAAGGCCTTTAAA
>VYZM01022202.1:60377-80325 GCA_013398915.1 Dromas ardeola | reverse complement strand
TCGGGCTCGGTGGAGGTTGGTAGAGACAGTGAAGGGACCGGCGGCGGTGGCTGCCGGCTTTCCTTTCGGGGAGGACAGTGGTGAGGGAGGCCGCTGTGAAAGGTGCAGCCTGGCTGATCCCTTCGGCCAGGTGTTGTGGATCCCCCCTCCCCTCACACAGGTGTTACTCCGAATCATCGTTCCTCATAAGCAAGGACTGCTCGGCAGCGTAGACTGTCCCCTCTCCCCAGTCTGCAGCAGCTCTTTTAGAAACATGCTGGTAAAGTAGTATTCTTTAATCCATCAGGAGTGAGGCTCCCGTAGTAGCACTGGGGGGTTGGAACTAGACTATCTTCAAGGTCCCTTCCAACGCAAACCATTCTACGATTCTATAATTTGTTAGATCCTGCGCGTAAACAAAATTTCGTAAAAATCATAATCAGGTAACTGCTTATCTTTTAGATTTCTATTGACTTGGCATATTGGTGACACTTGCAATTTCCGTTTTGAAATAGAGGCAAGCTGATCTTTAGAGTTCATAAAATACTGTAGCGAGAAAACACGTTTATATGAAGGAAAGATAGCTAAGTCCTTTTAATGTTTGGCTACAAATTGCTTAAATTGTAGCTGTGTGTTGAAATACTGCTGTTTGCAAATAGTGCAAATTTCAGAAGACCTGAAAACCAAGATTAAAATAATTTACGCTTTTTCTGGGTATTTCAAGACGTTTATTAAATTGTGACTGATTGATGTTGGTATTGGGCAGATGATGGCTCTGGCATCTAACATTGAAATCCTGGAGACTACCTGCTGCTATAGAAATGCTCTGTTTGAAAATGTCTGTAAAAATGCCCTTCATGTTACAGGTTTGTAACAAACATGAGGTGATCTAGCCTAGATGTGTGAGAAACATCCGTCAGGTCTTGAGTAGCATTTGTTAGCTAAGGTACAGTCATTCTAATTTTTTTTTCTATAAGTTCTTTCTGACCTCACTTTCTGATTCAGGGTTATTCCTGCCCCATTTTGTTCCTCTAAGCGTGAGATTTTACTGTATGTTCTTCACGATGTATTTTGACCACATTTCCCATAAGCTTGGCAGGACTTTCAGTTACAGCACATGAAGTTACATTTTCAATCAGATTTAGTTTAAGTAAGTGGTATGAGAGAGTGGGTATTCCTTGAAATGCTGTCACAGTATCCACAACTTTGTGGTCTGTAGGCAAATGGATGATGAGTATCTTTGACTTTTTTTCAGTTCCTTGTCAGATTTGGAATACTTTCATGAAACTTCTAGATCATCCAAAAAAGTGAAGTTTCTGTATGGAAAATAAGGCTTCACAATACCTATGTGGGAGTAGTCTCTGGAAGTAGGTAACTGCAACACTGTGTGACATGGTTTGTGGCAGGAGCTAGAATAAAGCTTATTGAGAAAAATCAGCCAGTAGAAGTGCTTAATTATTGAGTTGAAATGTGGCAGTGCTACTAAAAATTCATCTTGCTTATTTTCCTCAGTCCTGTCTCCTTTCCTCTAGGAAGGTTCATCAGCTCAGCAGGAATTCAGGAAGTGCAGGCGTACTCCCTCATCTGCCGAGGGGCAGTGGGCACCACAGCGCTTGTGGGAGGCCAGCATGCAGAAGTAGCCGGAGGTGTGGTGCAAAGCAGCACAGTGCAGCCGACCAGCAGCCGCTTCTCCAGGCACTAGTTGAATTTCCCAAGTCAACACGAAAAGTGGCATTTCCTTAGTTGTCTTTTTCCATGGCAACAGCGTCAGGGGCTGCCTGCAGAGCTGATCGCAACTTTTGCCCCCAGGAGCTGAAGCAAAGCGAAGGTGTGGGATTTGTTTTCCCCCTGTGTCAGGCTAGAGTGACTCGGCTTGTAATTCCACGGCCCAAATGTTCCCCAGGTACAGGGTTCTCACAGTTAGACTTACATTTCATGAGCAGTGCTGTTCTGCTAGTGTTTTGTCTGCTCCAGGAATGCTCATACTGGTGGGGCTCCCCAGGGGCCAGAGAAATGCTCGTTTTGTAGGTCCTGCTTGGTCAGACGCAGAAGTAGTTCTAGGTGTCTTGAGAATTACTTAATTAAATGGGCAGTTCATAGGTAAGATTGAGCAGCCAGCTAGATCTGAGGCTTACCAACCTAAATTAGGAACCTCAAAATACCTGTACTTTCTGATAGGAAAAAACAGCCCAGCCTCATGTCCTGTCTTTGACAGCGGCTTCTACCTTATCACTCTGAAAGGACAGAATAAACATAGCGTGGGGTTTCCAAGTGTATTTGTACAATTTTTTTACTATTTGCATTTTCAGAAATGTCTGTGTCAGAAGTGTTAGCTCTGAATCGATTTATATAGTGCCATTATGGTGCTTTCCATTGTATCACATTGTCTCTACTTCCCCTTCTCTGGGTATTCATTTCTTTATTTCTTTTTCGGCTCTCATGGTTTGAGTCCTCGGAGAATGAGGATTATGAGGTTTATGCAGCTTGTGCATGGAGTACCTTAATTAAATTATGAGTTTGTCTTTATGGTGGAGGTAGTTAACTAGAAACTTGATGGCTTGTCAACAAACTGTAGCTGGGTTGTTTTTTTTGCATTTTACTGATACATTCCTATTTACTGTCAGACTATGGATCTAGATAGACAGTAATCTGATCATTATTCTTGTTTTCATATGGTAAATCAAGATTGATAGTTATTTAAAGCAAACAACTGTTGAATAGTGTTACTAAAAAAGTGGGCAGCTTTTCCAAGGAAGGAAAACTTTTGAACTCACGCTAATTTCAAAAGACTGTAGTCAAGGAGTCAACTGCTGTTCTGGTCCCACCCCTTCCTCTATCAACTGATGAAAGATTTGGTGGCAGCCCAAAGTCTGCACTTGCAGAGATTGAGAATGACCATGTGAAGGCATGCAGGGGCGGTTCAGGGTCATCCAGAATGTTGATACTCGAGTGCCACTTCAGCGTCTTGCAGGTGCAGGGCACTGTGTTAATGCTGTCAGTTGGTTGTTAATGAGCTAAGCCAGGAGTCAGAGCTAAAACCGAATAGAAAAGAAGTACTTAGAAGGGTGGAAGCTTTGAAGGCACTTAAATCTAGGGTGGGTTTTGCTGTGAAACATTTGCTTTTTTCTTTAACCATATTTATTCATGAATCTTGATACGTAGGTGACCTGAGTTCTGCATGGAGGAGGCATTGAATCTCAGTAAGAAAGGCACAACAGCACATACTGTAGTAACATTTCCATTTTAATAAGGTAGAATAAAAAGAGGAATATAGATAGTGGGTAAATCTCATGTCCCATCAGGTGCTGGGAGCCCTGCTTTTGTGCAGCATCGGACAAACCCCAGATGGATTCCCACAGCAGGCCGTGCAGTTACCCTCCCTGGGGAGGGTCAGTCCCCTCCCGCACCATGGTGCCTTTTGTCTTGCGCAAGGAACAAACCCATCTGTCTCCTCCTAGCAGGTAGGAGTGTCCTGTCCTCTCTTTCATGATGTTCACCAGAGTGCAGCCCCTGCAGACATGAGGCATTCCAGCACGTCCCATTATGGTGCTGCGTACGTGGGGTTATACAGCAGTTACTCACGCTAATGTACCAGCTTCTCAAGCCTGAAGTAGGAAGCCCAGCAGGGCAGGCATGGCTTGCCCAGCATCACCATCTCCTCCAATACATCTTCTGCAAGGCTCCCAATACAATCTGGAAAAGAGCAAGGCTGCGGCAGGGCTTTGATATTGAAACTAGTTAATGGGGCAGAATAAACAGTAAGAACTGAAATACTCAAAGGGGAGAGAATGTGGAACCCTGGAAAAAAGCTCAGCAAAGGCCTTTCACAAGGATAAAGTGGACTGAAAGATTGTGGGGGGAGAGCAGAAACCAATGTGTTGGAGATTTGAACAAAAATACAAAATAACTGCATAAAATTCCTCAGGAAAGCGGTGTAGAAACGAGTTGTAAAAAAGTTCTGTGCAAATTGGAGGAGCTGAGTATCTTGAACATGTACAGAACATCACAGGTTAAAAGGGTTCAATACTGGGGAATTGATTTTGTTATGTGAGCTGATATAGAAGAAAAGATACTGAAAGCACATAGAAGGAGAAAGAAAGAAAAGTCGTTCGTTTGTAGACAGTTTGATGAAAGAAATATTAAAATAATTATAGGAAACAGTTTGATTGCATTAGTCTTGTCTGGCAAGTTGTGATACTGTGCTTGAAGAGAAGTAAAAGCCTGATATGACTAACAGGGTGCCCCAATTTGTGAACTTTCACCACTGAACTGCAAGCACTTTCCAGTTCCTCTTGGTTTAGGGTTTTTGGCACATTACTTTTGAGGAATGATAGCTGTATAGACTGGTGGTGGGGAAAGTTGTGTCAATTTTCCCAATGTGCAATTCGTTAAAGCAAAATGCCACTGCTGCAGTTGAGATTTTTTTTTTTTTTTTCAAGGTTTCAGGAAAAATCATAGAGGAAATTTTAAGGCCAGCTGGCACTGCTGCGATGGCCTGAATGCTGTTTGTAGCCACAGAGGGGTGCTGTTTATCTAAGTAGTAGGACTCTCATTCTTCACTGTGCAGAGAGAGGAAATGGCATTACTGAAATTTATTGAGTTAGGGGAAGTGTTTTCCAGTTTGATGATTTAATCAGAATTCCCTAAAGCCTTTTTTCCCCCCATGAGTTAATATTGCTGTGTAGACCAAATCCGTGACTTTTCACAAGGAGGCTCCATTTAAAACAAAGCCAGCACAAATACTGTCCATTTTCTGAAGCTCTCTGGTGCTGAACCTGCTGACTTCAGCAATATTCAGTTTTTATTGTTCTAATAACTGCATCGTGTGGATTTTTGCATGCAGTTGATCGATGCAAGGGCACTAAGTCAGCACACAATGCGCTTCATTCTCATTCCATGTACCTGGAACCATGGGGTCAACTTACTGCCAGTGCCCAGGTCCCACGTTTGCATCTGAAATTGAGTTCTGCATAACAGTGAGACATTCTGTGTGCCGCTTGTTGTAGTGTGGACGTTTGCTTTCTGTTTGAGTTGTGACGAGTTACCCTTCTGGAGCATTTCTTTAGACTGCTGAGTTCAGCTGCTTCACACAAAGGAACCCACTTTAATCCTTGCTTTCCTCCCTCACTTCCTCACAGGTACATGAAATCGGAATTAGTCACTAACTTTCTAAATGTAGCTGAAATGTTTCATTCCTTGTGTCTTTTCTTCGCCCCTCAGTATTTCAAAGTATTAAGATATTCCATTCTGCCATGGCCTTTGCTTAGTTTAACTGAAGCATTAAGGTATTATTGATGTTTTCTTAAGCTTTGTTGATTTTTACACCCCACCCCTCCCTTGAAGTGGAGGCTGAGCCTTCAGCCACAGAACAGAATTTGACAGGCAGGCAAATGTGAGCAATGTTTGGCAGTTAGACCTGCAGCAGAAGTTCATAGGAAGAAACTTCTGTGTTGCTGGTTTGGACCGAGACATAAGTGAATATTCCTTGAAATTATTGTTGTCCGAAAAGACTTAGTTTAAACAGCACAACAGGAATTTCCCTGCAAGCAATAAGCTGCGTCATACCCATTTAATGTAGAACATTGTGTAGTTTAGAGGGACTTTCTTGATTCCTTGTTGCCAAACTCTTCAATGTTGGCAGGATTTTGCTGGTAATTAACTCGACTGATAAGGACAGGCTTTACCAGGAGGATGGGTGATGTAAAGCTGAAGGGGCTAAAAGTCCTTGCCCCTTCCAGAAAGCCAACAACGGCCAGTGAAGGAGCATTTTAGTCTCTCGTCTGATTCCAGCTTCTGTGTATTCCCCTCTTGAGAGGCAGTGAGCCGTCCTCCCTAGCTTCTGTTTTCTTCTGCATTGCCGTAAAGCAGGCTAACTTCCTCTATCCAGCGAGTATTGTCTTCCCTGACAGTAACTCCAGAATGGGCCAGTGAGTGATACTGGGTGAGGCTGAAGCTGCTCCAGGTGCTCGCTTTCTCAGTACACTTGCTTCCCAGGAAGTTCCTTGTAACTAAGCCAAAAACACCACAAGTGACTTCATCCTGCCATGGAGCCATACCAAAAAAAGCCCAGGAAGCTTTCCAGAACAGCTAATTTTTTTTTTTTCCTTGAGAATATTTTATTCGCCCCAGAATTATAAAATGGACAGCCTGTACCTCCTTCCTAGAGGTCCCCCTGTGCCCCCCCCTCAGCCAATACCTTCTGTCTCTTGTAGGATGCCAGACTCCAGATCCCCTGTCTTGTTTAGGGCAAGTAATAGACCTGTGATGTTTCACAGCTTGCAAAAGGGTCCGGCTCGGACTCCAGGACAGTCTGTTTGCCTCACCTCCTGTAAGTACTCTCTGGCATGTATCCCATGTGAATCCTATTATCGCAGTGCTAGAACGTCCCACTCACTTCTCCCTGCCACTCAAGGACTACTTGAGCATTACCTTGTAAAACTTCAGGAGAAATGGAGCTTACACCCTGAAGCTCCCATACTATCCAGTGTTAATGACACGCTGACTCAAAGATTTGCTTCACAGTAGGCAGATAGAGAGTGAAGTCAGGTCTCGGATACAGGGGCCTTTCTGAAGGACCACTATTTGGTGATCCTAGCTTGACAAAACACCTCAAGGGGTTTCCTTAGGAGGCGGCCATAAACTCTTTCTTGACATTTCCTTCCACTTTCTGCATTTCTCTTGGTACAATGGAATCTGCTGTTTAAGGTCAACCGATCCAACTGATGTTTTTGGATCTGAGCAGCTACTGTTGTACTTTAAGCTTTGGGACACTACCTTTACACAGTTCTACTCAAAAAAAAAAAAAAAGGTTTTGTTCAGGGCAGTCCTCATGTTCCAGAAAATATAGTGCCACCAGGGTTTTTATTGCTTCTTAAGACTCTCGCTTTTTATTAGTCCCCCAAATTTTAGGCTAGTGCTTCATTATATTTTCTCTGGCTCCTGCAGATGCTTGTGTCTTTTCTTCCTGGTTGTTTGATTTCTTCTTTGCTCTGTATATAAAAAAACCTCATGCTCCGCTTGCTGCTGGATCACACAGCACCTAAGTGGCAAACTAGTAGTAGCAAGTATGGTTAGCAGTTGTGTTCAGAGGGCTGATCCAGTCACCCTGAAGACTGCTTTAGTATTTATGTGACTAAAGCAGCAGTTGAACATAAAGTCCATCCTTGACTAGTGTTACATGAAAACAGGCACTGGGCAAAAGACTCAGCTTTGAAGCAGAACCTGTTTAAAATGAGGTGACTGAATGCTTTTCTAGTTGCAGCAACCATACAGTAGAAGCTGGGTTATTTCCAATCCCAGCATGTAGCTCTCTTCTAATGAACTGACTCATCGTGAGCTGCAGTTGTCATCGCTTCACGAGGTCGAAACACTGAAGCTCAGAAAACTTGCTCATAATTACAGGTTGGGAAAACCGACAAGGCACAGTCAAAGCTATATTTAGTGTAGAAAAGCACTCTGGGTGTAGTTTTAGTGAAAGATAACTTCTTACCCCATGAAGGTAGAACACTTGTGCACTCTTAATTTTACCTCTCATTGGGTCGGGCAGACAGTTCATGGTCAGCTAGAGTGCAGTGGACAACTTCAATACGATTTGGCTGTGATGCTCCAGTGTTGAGAACCTGCTGTTTACTCACATTCTGCATCCTACATCATCCTCGAGTTTATTGCAGTTTGGTATTTCTCTCGCAGGGCAGTGACCAAGCTACAGTCCACACCACTGCTGACAAGAGCCATGGCCAGGGCTGGGCCCAGACCTGTTCACTGGTATGTTGGTTCATTCCAAGCATCTGTATCTGTGAAATAAACATTAACCATCCTTTGACTGGAATTTTATATCCTGTTCTGATACGGTCTTACACATTAACAAACTCGCTAATGCCTTTCAAGAACTTTTTGAAATAGAGCTTGTGCTAATTAAACCGATTTCACATGTTAGGACCATATGTAACCTACTTCAGGCTTTCTGATTTTAAGTAACAGGCCAGAAATTTTTCAGGCTTTTGAAGTCTATTTGTTAGAGTTGGCAGAGTAGAACTGCCCTTTAGGAGCACCAAAATAATTACCAAAATTAACAGTAATTATTTCTCTTCCTTGCTGGGAAATGTATTCCCAGTAGCTTCCAGGTCTGGAAGAAAAGAGCTGACTCAGGGTAGTTTGGCCCTGATGCTACTCTGAAGAAATGTTTTACATTATCAGACGGGCTGTGAGCTCCCTGGTTTCTAGGACGGCCTGCCTTCCCAGCACTTCAAGCTTTTTTTTGTCCCCTCTAGTCTTTTTACTTGAGATGGAACTTCCTTGTGGTCTGAGCTTCAGCCTTGTTCATTCTGCTTTTGAAAACACAGTCCACCCTTGCTTCCAAGCTTTTCACCTTACTTTTCCCCGTGTTCTTTTATCTTAAGTTGTCCTTCCAGCAGGCTGCAACATTTTCAAGCCCATCTAGATTTTTATCTAAGATTTCACCTGTGCTTTGCCAAAACCTTTGTTTCACCTCCTGAGAGATCTGTTCTCTCTGTTACCCTGTGATGTCTGTGGATGCTTCTGGCTCATCACTCCCTCCTGTTTTCAGCAATTTTAAAAGCATTTTCAATGCACGTAAAGAGTGACTATACCACGAAAGCTAGCAAGTAGACACCTCAGGGAGAAGGCAGCAAAACCTATGTTGTACGTGTACTTACCATACAGAGGTTTCTTTAGGAATACCTAACTTTTGCCCAGATTTTATTTCACCCGAATTCCATCAGTTACAACTAGGGCTTCTTTTTAAGGCAGCTCTTTTGCTTTCTTTAACTTGGCAGAACAGAGTGAAGGTGCTCTCCAGACTAACCTTTGAATAGAGGGAAGGAAGACACTCAGAAATAGGAAGCCTGTAGGCCTAGGATGTTTTCCTTACAAATTTGAGAAGGAGGTACTTTTTCCTCTCTTAGAAAACTGAAAACCAGGTGTCAAAGACCCTGATAGTTCAGCTTGTTTCACTGTTGGAACTTAAGTAGTATTTAATTGGTGCTCAAAAGGAAACTCTTCAAACTACTCAACTGAGAATATTCTAAAGGTGGCAGAGGTTACTTGCATTAACACAAGGAAATGTCTCACATTCTTTGGGAAAAAAGGACAAATTACTTGTGTGTTGCCTTGTCTTGTTCAAAGGGAAATGTTTTTAAAGCAGAAAATTTTTCCTGTCCTCACAACTGCTTAAACCACCGAGGACTATTAGTATCTCAGAATTTGTTTCTGCTTCTATCCTCCATGGAATAAACTCTAATATAAACACTTGCTGGGAAAAAAAAGTGGCATATTACCTTAAGCGGCTCCTTTCACCTTGAAGTTACTGCTAGTTATCTTCCCAAGTTCCATTCACAGAGAAGCAGGCCCTGGCATGTCAGCAGCCTAAATACTTACTCTTTATTTTGCATGCAGTAAGAGCCTTGTTTGCCCAGTTACTCAGAAGGAAATCACATACAAATCCAAACTGAACATTTCATGACCTTACGTGGTTCTAGAAATACCCAAATTTTAAGAACAAAGGAGTTCCAGAAGGTTCTTATTTCGGAGATCTGTTATCTTCAAGCTTCTGCTGGTGGCAGCAAGAAGACAGCCATCTGACGGTTGTAGAGATTTTGTTCACACAGTGCGAGCTGGGAAAGTGGTCGCAGTCTCAATTGCTTATTTAACACTCATATTTTGTTGCATACAACATTTCCTGCAGCATAAAGGTTTTAACTAAAATATATAAAGTTCTTACTCTTTTAAAGGATGGATTCTGATAAAAATCTGTTGCTGTAAGTTTTAGGCAGTGCCACTGAGTCATAAGTAAATTTATGTTGCTAGTGTCTGTAAATGCCTTCTTGTAATGGCAGGGTTTATTTTTACCTGGCTTTAGCTCAGATGAATATATGTAGTCACTGGGGCTTGCCTTACTGTTAATGAAGGGAAACAGGCACCCTAAAGGGACAGATAAATCATATCTAAAAATAGTAAAGTTCTTGTTCAGACCTCTACAAGAACAGTGTTACAAAGGTAGGGGCGTGGCATAAACAGCAGCAGCTGCTACTGTGCCTGATACTTGGAAACTTAAACAGTGTAGACATTTTTCCAGCATTTCACGATCCAGCAAATAAATTTTTGAGTGGGTGCCACTGTGTAACCCTGAAAACAATTTCTAATTCTCTGCTGCTAAACAAACCCACACTGTTGGGATGCCAGGTTTCACCTGCAGCGAAGTTTCTGTTAACATAGGCCCTGCTCGCAGTAGATTTTGGCCTGAACGCTATCACCGCCAAGTGGATTCATGCACGCACAAGTTTAGAAAGTATAAGGAAAACAGAATTAGAGCAGACAGATATTGAAAAAAGCAGTATTTATTTTAAAGTACAACCCAAAGTTGTATCCGTAAGAAATGCACAAGGTATCTTGTTTCTTCCACAAGTCTTGGCTGTGTGCATTTCAGTTCAACTTAAAAATGCATTCAGGTTTACAAATGTACAAACAGCACAGAAAGTGTATTACAGTCTCAACAGAATGCTCTTACATTCAGCCATTTTGCTCTTAAGGTTTTGTGTTGGTTTCTTTGTTTTTTTTTTTTTTTTTGTTGTTTTTGTTTTTTTTTTTTTTACATTCTTAGAACCTGTGTTAACAAAGACAGCCTTATTTTAAAAAAATACTCTGCATTTTAGCACGAAGTGCCTTTTGATTTTAAATTAGAACTTGGAGGATAATACTGGAAAAAATTTAAAAACCCAAACCAGTACTTTTTCAGAAAAGTATTGCATGCCAGGACCGTTTTATAGTTCAAATTGTTGCCTAAATAACGATGGCAGATGGTAAAATATGAAACCAGTGAAATTGTTCAGATTTACAGGCTTCAGCTGTAGTTGGGATTTGTGACCACACCCAGACTCTTTCAAGTTTATCTGCAATCTCACACTACCACATTGCAGGACAGGCTTTAAAAAGGAGCAAGTGATGGAAGCAGGACTGGCGGGGAGGGAAAGGGGGGCAACGGGAGAAAGAAAAAAAGCAATGACCAGCAACAGCCTGAAAATGTTTCAAAAATTTGCATTCAGAATTGTATTATGACCCAGATAAGAGTTCTTTCCTTTTGCTGAATTTCAGTTTTCGTGAGGATAGTGTGAATTAGACCAAGGGTCTGAACTTCTTCTTCCAATTGTTGGGCTCCAAATTCTCCAAGGATTGTAGGTCTGTCCCATGTCTTCAGCAGGATTGGCAACGGTGGCAGCAGCGGGCGAAGGAGGAGCAGCGGTAGAGGAGTTTTCGCTACCCATGAGATCAATGCCTGACAACGCGTTTGTTGGAGTGGTGAAGGGAAGGCCACTGTTGAGATTACTTGACCAAATGGAACTGCTGAATGGAGTGGTGGACCACAGGCCACTTGGGTTGCCAAGGATCGACTGCAGTAAAGACAGAGCCAGGTAAGTAGCAGTTTGGTAACCTCTATTTTCACCTTGTTTACAGCCCCCTGAAAAAAAAGTATCTAAGAAGCAGCAAGCCTGCTGTGGAACCCCTTCTGTCTTCACTGCAACATGCAGTTTTAAACTCCCTTTACTAGAGCTTGCGCAGAGGAACCACACTATGAACGGTCACCAAACACATCTGGTAACTGAATGGGCTGCAGAATGCAATTACATTACAGGCTTTTAAGGTATTTTCATTTGAGCTTATACATCCCCACACCATTACTAATTTAAGCACTACTAGTATTCAAGCTTTAACACACAAGGGCCAAAAAGCTCAAGCTTAATCAAACTAGTTAGAATGAGGTAGATAAACATGGTTCACACCTTGAAAAAATAACAAAATTCAAGTTGCAATGGAAGGTAGCAGCAAAGTCTATTCCTTGATCCTTTTTTGCTTTTCGCAAACTTATCTCCTTGTATTCAGACATTATCTGTTAAAAATTGTACATTTTGGATGAACCTACCTGTGTTCAGCCCCACTGTACCTCCCCATATTCCCAGTATATACTTTTTCCCCCATCCAAAACTTCTCCAGATGAGAGGGGATTGGAGAACTGGCCATTTGTCATGGAGTTCCAGTAAGTCTCTCCTGGTTCAGGACACCTGGAAGTCTCTGACAAATGGTCCTGGTGCAGATGCAGGTGTGCTGCAACACGTCACAAATGCATTTGGAATGCATAGGACAGGTACAGCAAGCCTAGAGAACACATGCAGAAATGAACAAGGCCCAGGTTGTGTCAACTCTTTTATTAAAGCCCAAACAGTAGCAGGCAACAAGCAGAAGAATCTAACCCGTGATGTGGTGGAAAGTGATACCCGGAAGCAGCCAGAGATGGAGATGAGAAAGGTTAGCATAACTTTCATGCTAATATTAGCACAGAACCTGCTACATGTAGGCTTAACGCACTACATACCTCAGCGCCAATAGATTTAATGTACATATGCTGTAAATTCAATTTGCAAATATACAGTAAACTTGATACATCCAAAAGGCAGTGGACTTGTTGAGTAAGTGCTGTAAGGTACAAACATCCTTATGTTTGGATTTACTGGGTGCAGACGGGGCATCCCTTCCCAAGATCTCAGCCCTCACATAGTGCACACTAAAGGTTAACCAGTATCAGTGTACTCTGCATCTGAAGATTAAAATAAAAATCCCTTTATAATAAAGTAAACAAGGCAGACCCTGAAAACGTCTTCATTTCAGGTTTTTATTTTCTCCCCTGGAATGCAGAAGATATGCTGAATCATACCTGAAACTGGTCGGACACTAACACATTACCCAAAGCGTCCTCATAGAATCTGACACCGAGGGTTGGACAGAAGGTTTTGAGCATACTCAGGGGTTAACTGGGCCAACGTCACTAGGACTCTCCAATGTCACTGAGAAGTTGAGCCAACCCAGGGTCAGAGTTTATTACTGTTATATAAATAAATGGTTATATTTAAGCTATACAAGCATTAGACTACTAAGCCTACAGCAGGAAACACTAATTCTGCTGCTCAGACACCAACCATAACACACTAAAAGTCCACCCTATTTCCTGCTGTGTGCAAGCGCCAGGAACTATTCCTATGTTTGGGGGAGCCTGATAGAAAGATAATTGCTGAAAATATAGAATTAACCAGGAAAGGAGTGGCAGAGAAGAATACCTTGGGTTAGACTGCTACTCCTTTTCTGGTGGAGAAAGGCAAAAAGGGTTGCCAGAACTACATGCGCGGAAATGGAGGAAACAGGAATAAGGGACTGTGGTTAGAAAGAAACTTGGGAAGAAGTCCTAGCAATGCAGCAACGCCTGAGGGGAGACGGGCCCCAGAAGTCAAATTTGATTTAGTACAGAAGCAGAGAGTTACGCACAAAATGGGAAAGCAGGAGGAACTGGTAAGGAGGATGATCAAAATAAACTCCCCCGAAACTTTCGTAGAAAAAAGGGTAACGCAGAAGCCACTATGTAACTGCTGTTTGCAAGAACGGCTTTGGCTCTCGTGCCAGAAAGGAGAAAAGGACAGGGCTCTGGCCTGGTACCTGCTCCATTCTCTAGCACTTAGAGCAAGGAGGTTCAGTAGCAAGAATACCCAAGTTTTCCTGTTCTGGCACACCAGGAGCACTTGAAAAAAAAAATCACTATCATTAAAAAGGCTTTAAACATTTCAGTCTGCTGCTTCTTACTTGTTAAGTGATCTGCTCCTTGAATAAGCTCCTAAAATGCTTTTTGTCCCCCCAAATCGAAGTATTTAAAGGGAGAGACTGACAATTCTTCTGTAGCATTTGTCTGGCCTCCATCTCAATGCTTCCTGAAGCACACTTAGGGTATTTTTCAGAGGCAGCCAGGAAATAGGTTAGGAGCTAGAGAGATTGTTCTGGTTGTCCTCAATCCCTCCTTGTATCAAATGCTGACAAATCTGCCCTCCATGTGACCAAAAAGCAAAAATCTCTCCTTACGTAGTTTTAATGACTTTACAGCCACAGTTGTAACCGCGTGACAAGGGCAGGATCAGTGAGTGTGTGTCTGTAAGAAGCTGTGTGACCTTCTTCGACTTCCCCTGCCTGCCGTCTTCCCCCCAACTCCATCTGAACTGCTACCAGGTGAAGTAAACGCTGCCTCTTACTCACTACAAAAACATTTTCAGAAGACAAGATGAAGAACGATTTCAGCTGGCACTGAAGACAGCTGTTGCAGTGTAAGTTTTATTCTGACAGAAAGAAAGGCACAAGGCTGAGAGACCAGTGCTACAATCTGTGTAAAACTTGGGGTTTTTTCTTCTCCTTTGGCTATATTCAAGATCTCCATCAAAATTAGTTGTCAGTTGGCTTCACTTTTTGCTCAGTCTTTTAGTGTTGTTTTTTTTCTAAGCTGAAAAGAATATGTTTGAGGCTTTTTACTTTTACATAAGTTTTTTTTTTTTGACTTTTTGTTAATTTACAAGTAGGTGCAACACTGGACTCAAGAAGCAGAATCAAAACCTGAAAGTTATCATATTGGCTACTTCGAAACTGTCTACCAAACTAGAAGTGACAGAGGCAGTGTCCAGCCATGGCACAGGAGCAAAACATCTCTTTCCACAATCCTGAAGCACGTGGGAATGGAACAGACTTTGTAAGTGCTGCAAGATGCTCTCATGAGAAGTAATTTTATGTGAAGCAATTTACATGGATTCATCATCTGCAAGTGAGCAGACTAATCACTCTTTGTCCAACAGTCATTTCAACTTAACTGCACAGAAAGAGGAATACATGTAGCTTCCCTTTTCCTTTATTCTTCAATTGATACTTTTCGCCCAAATTTAAAAATCAGCTAAATGAAATTAGATGGCAGATACAGAACAGGTTGGTACTCGGGGTGAATACTTACTGCAGTTGTATGAGTCGGGGAACTCGAGCTTGTTGGCCAGGAGGGTACAGAATCTGTAGCTGAAGGATCCCAGATGGATGATGGAACATTGTTGAATTCACTCCAGTTCCTCTGAACATCCTGCCCATAAGCAGATCGAGCTAAACCAAGTTTGCTAAAAACCTCTAAAAATAAAATGAAATAAGACTGAGTACATTACTCTTCCTCTTTTTCCAAGAACCACAGCAGACTAATACTCTTCATAGTAATTTCCCGTTTTTTCTAGCAGGTCCTGCTGCAGTGCAAGAAACGACATTAGAAAAGGTCACGCAGTAATACAGATCTCATCTCACGTGCCCTACATCAGACAGTAGCTACACAGTTAGAACCATGGTTATAGTGAGGAAAAAAGTTACACGCTTACTGTGTATAATTCAGTATCAACCTACGGATTTGTTTGATTCCTGGTATTATTCATCCAGAAGCAAACAGTCGGGGAAGCAGGCAGAAGCACAGCAACACTGTGAGTCCTGGCAGTTCCTCACAAGTAATGAACTGCATGTGGAGTAAGCAACCCCTGCCCAGGGAACTCCTGGTACGGCAGGTGGTACCCGGCTGTGCCCCAGCACAGACCCCATCTCTGCTGGAGAAGGGGAGGGCAGCACCAGCACTCGTAGTTTGCCTGGTCCCTGGCACACAGAATTGATCCCAGGCATCTTACTGCCGTCCCTCAGAGTTGCTGGTGCCAAGTGCTGCTGATGAAGATGAAAGAACCCCACAGCAGCAGCTGCTGTTGATTGCACACCCCCAGCATTTTTTGTTAAGACATACAACTTTTTCAGTAGACAGCATTTTTTCAGAAGACATACAATCCACTTTGCAAATGCCACATCTGAAGTTTGCTTTGCTTATCGTCTTTTGCAGACACCTTAAAAAAATACCATATCATGCATCCCCAAACACAGTATACAAATCTACAGTATGCACGCAGAGCGTCCATGCCCTACAATATAGCCTGCCTGCATCAAGGCCCATCTCAACAGTTTACCTAAATATTTGAACACAGGAACTAATGGCTGGTTTTAGTACGCATCAGTTCATCATGCAGCTATACAAACGCTAGAGGAAGACACAAGAGGAAAGCAACACGAGGGATGGGCCTCAGTTACAGAGCAATGGTTTTATGCAGGCGTTAAGTGCTCAGGAAACCACAGGCCCAGTGGCACACTTTCGAGACCTACAGTAAATCTTCAGGGGGAGGAATGGAGGGGAGGAAGACTAAGGAAAAAATAAATATAAAGAAATTTTTCTGAAACCAAGAACCTTCAAAAACAAGTATTTCCAGCCCAACAAACACTCTAAAGCATTTCCACTAACTCACTCTGGAATGAAACACAGAACACACCACCAAATTTTTAACACACTTTCCTACATAGTCATCCTTTTTGGGGGCAGGGATGGGAACACTGTCTGTACTTAGACCAGTGGAATCGAGACACACCATTTCTTTACCTGCTTTTGTATATGGAAAGTATTTGAGAGCAAAAACTCACCTCCAGTTAAGTTAAAAGAATGTCCAAATGCAGAGAATGAGTTGAGGGGTGTGAAGTCAGGACTGCTGGGATTGCTGATAGGACTCCACAAACCCGAGCTAAATATTATGGAGTAATGGGAAAGCAACACACAACTCATTAACAGAGTACTATTGACAATATTAACTTACTGATCTATATACAAATGTATATGTACGAACATATATGTGGGTATATATTTAACTATAGAGAGATATATATATAAAAAATGGTGATCAAGAGTTAGGAAATCAGCTTTTTTTCTTTCAACAAAATATTTCAGTAAAATACCATTTTTCTGTATATATACCCATCTTGGAGCAACTCACTGCTATAGACAAAATGCTCTTTAATTTGTAGGCTGAGCTCCAACACAAACCTGAGAGTAGCTCTTTTGATCGGTTTTTCAGAAAACTTAAAGGGTCTAAGCTACAGTGTAGGTTTTTTTTTGACAAGCAGACAAAATTTAGAACCACCCAGCAGGGATACAAGTGCTCACGCTCCAGCTTGTAGGTAAGCTTCTTGAAACTACAGCTGAGTTAACTGGAACCAGTGATAAACATTTACAAAAGCAAACCAAAACCCTACCCACAAACTTTGCTCAGAAAAGCAATTCCTTTGCATATTGAAACTTGAATTCAAGTCTCTTTCCTGTTCCAGAAAGGTTACCAGACGCTCACTAATTCTTACAACTGAGACAGACATGCACTGCCAAAATACATCAGAAGAGACAGCGTGCCTTGAGGAACACAACTGAGCACAGCTCTGTTCTGCTCCTACTCATAACGCAAAGCCCAGTGATAGTTCTGGTCTCAGTGTTAAAACTGGGAGGGAAAGATACCGCTGTACAGCAAGATATTCTGCCTGTAAACTATTTCAAGTGACCTTGGTTCACGCTCCTCAATATTGAAAAAGCGAAGTTGATTTCTCATTGTTTGGACCCCCGGGGAACACAAGATTATTGAGTTACTGGGAATGAGGGGGGGAAGTCCCCATCACATCCAGAACATCCTGCTTTCTATTTCTGACTGACTTGTAAGTTCTAAACCTTTTTCACAAGGTGAGAGATGCTTTGCCCAGACTTTAAAAACAGTTTAAAAAAAAAAAAAAGAGTAACCAAAATGAATTCTGTCACTACCTTCAAAATGCCATTAAGAGCTTACAATCTTCTTTTCTAGGGGTCTAGGTATTTGCCGAGATAATATAAAAATTACCTGTCAGAGCCATCACTGTCAACAACTGCGTGGGAAATGCTGATACTGCTGGAAACATCCGTCTTGCCTGGAGAAACCTTTGGTAAACCACTGCCACCTGCAAGAATATAAAATATATAAAACGAGTAAAATAAAAAAAATAACATATTCAGGAAATATTCAGAAATATTTAGAACTCCAAACTGGTTCTAGTACCTGGGCTCTTGTCATAACCTGCAGCTACAGCAGCAAAAGTAGGGTTACCATTCCTGCCTGGAAGAGAAGCTGCCTTTGCCAGCTTGTGTTTGGTACCGTTAGGCTGCTTGCTTTTCGTTTCACTTAAAGGAGAAAGAGAAAAAAAAAAGAAAAAAGATTAAGGGTTTGGACTTCAGCAGTTTGATTTAAAAAAAGCAGCTATTTAAGCTAGCATTCATGAAAACGTTAACAACAGCTCAACAGTTCATGTAATTGCGCATTTTTCCAATCTACCAAGTCATAAGAAACCCCAGAAAAATATAAATAGCATGGGGTAAGATATGCACGGTAATATCTGCAAAAAAGCAGTTTCCATGAGAAGAGGAAATAGGTCTGAGAAAAAGGAAGATACACCATGTGAAGCACAAGGGTTCCATAAGTGCTTGGGAAATCAGTAGGAGGTGCAGATTTGGACTCACTTGCTGCAGCTGCTGTTCACAATGCTGCTGTAAGTGCCTCCTCGCGCCCCAAACGCTAAAGATGCGGGAGGAGGAGGAGGAGGAGATGGAGAGGTGGGTGTCGGCGAGGGCTGTCGCTGTTTCAGGAAAGCATCTGCGTTCAGGGTTTGCAGAGAGAGTTTATAAAGGTTGTCCGTAGCTATAAAGAGAAACACAAAACGCTTTTCTGTAGTATTTACTTTAAAATGAAGGCTTCTCAAACTCCTGCTACCCTTTCTGTTCAGGTTGAGGAATGATGACAAAGGCTGTTCCCAGTGATCGCAGAAGCAGCTCATTCCCTATATTCACCTATCATTATTCGGGTTTACCACCTATTTTCAGGGAGATCCTGTTGCAACAAGAGCCCCAAGATAAACTGATTTGTACGGAAGAAAGAACGTTTCTAAGTGAGTGCTGTGGAGAGAGATGACTTTATGTTCGCATGCAACCAAGAGGAAGGTGATTTGGTTCACACACAAGGGACTTACAATGCAACGAAAAAGCTTTTAACAGCACCCCACACTAACCACTGCATTAAGGTGTTTTCAGTGTTTCCTCTCAAGGACAAGTCATGTAATTGGTTTCAACTTTGACTGCAGCAGACTTGACCAAGCAAAACCCCGTCTGCTCTAGAAAATACATTCCTTTTTGAGTTGTAATTCTCATTTCCTCAGTCTCCCCAGCAGCTTCTGAATCCTGCTCATCACTGAAGAACTGCTGAATGGCCCATGTTCTGCCCATGCGGTTTTCAAACCTCCCAAATCGTACCAGATGCTATCAATGAGGGCCACAGAAAAAGAGAGGAAGATGTATAAACAGATCAAGCCTACCTACAGACACTCATTGCAGAAGACTAATTCTGTCATTCTCTAGCAATTACTTACAGCTGCCAGCTTTGTGAAGAGGCACAGAGTCCCACTCTGGGGGTGGAGAATCCTTTTCACCTTCTGAGCTGCTGGTGTTTCCTAGCTCCTGTCCAGAACCACTGGGGAGAAATTTTGCTAATACTGATGGCCTGCTCTCCATTAACTTACTGTTTGGACCTATTAAAACACAAGCAGAAAAGCAAGTCCATGGATAGTAAACTGAACAGTTTTCTTCTCACAGCAGACTTAGAATTAAGCACTCAAGAGGGGTTACAAACAACCGAATGAAACTCCCGAGGTTTTTATAAAAAAGAGCCTCACACTACCTCTCGTTTTGGGGAGGTTTCTTGATTTAGGCCCATTCGTCAAAAGGTGCTGTGTAGGTATCTTGGACGGAAAGGTTTTGCGCTGCTTGTTTTCCAGTGGGGGAGTATAAGACAATTCCAAGGAACTAAATGAAAACAGAGATCCATTTATTTTTAAGCTCTCTGAAATTCTGAAGAGGAGATTTTTTTTTCATTTTTTATAAATATATNGTGTATATATATGTGTCATAGTTTTACAAAAGACTGGCCTCCTGTGGCTTTCTTACGTCAACCTCGTGCTTGTCTTCAAAGCCATTCACAAGCAGAATTTTGTATTTCTCCTATATGCAACCCCACCCTTCTGAGCTCTGGCTTTTTTTCTACCCATACTGCTCTGCATATTTATTAGGGCTCACTCACCTTCCAGGAGAAGCTTTCATCCTGGAGCTCCAGGATTATAAAACCTGTTTGATTATACAGAAGCAACGAGAGATGGCAATTGCCGTTTTTCTGCTCTGCCCCCCCCCCCACGCACCGCC